>VBSM01002121.1:2299056-2309735 GCA_008086735.1 Cheirogaleus medius | reverse complement strand
AGTCTTGCTCTCTTGTCTGGGGTAGAGTGCCATAGCGTCAGCCTAGCTTACAGCAACCTCAAACTCCTGGGCTCAAGCGATCATCCTGCTTCAGCCTCCTGAGTAGCTGGGACTACAGGCATACGCCACCGATGCCTGGCTAATTTTTTCTATTTTTAGTAGAGATGGGGTCTTGTTCTTGCTCATGCTGGTCTTGAACTCTGACCTCAAGCACTCCTCCTGCCTCAGCCTCCCAGAGTGCTGGGATTATAGGTATGAGCCACCAAGACTGGTCACATTCTATCCTTTTTGAAGCCTGGGTCAGAAGGATCCATGTTTCTAATTAAGGCTCCATTTAACTATTAATATTAATAGTACCAGAATCTATAATAAGTTACCCACCATAACATAGACAGGAGTCTTGGGAATCACTTTTCCATTTGCCTGTGACCTAGAGTAAGCTATAAGGGGAAGGCTCCACACTCTAGTCACTTTCCTCCCTTTCCTTCCTTTACAGAGTGATGTCATCCGGAAACCTCAAGGTCAAGTGGATCTGAACTCCCGTTGCCAAATTGTTCGAGGGGAGGGTGCCCAGACATTCCAGGTGAGCTTGCTCCTAGAAGCTAGTATTCAGACAGAAGAGGTACTGGGTTTGGATATGGCTGTGACTGAGACAAAGATGGGGCAAAATGAGCATGAAGGAAAGACATGACATCAATATTTGGGTGTAATCCTAGTCTGTGAGTACGAGAAAGGAAGAGGAGACAGAATGTGAGAGGTGGAGGGAAGGAAGGAAAGACAGGGAGAAGTGGAGGAGGAAAAGAAGGGAGGGAGCCAGAGGGTAGGAAGAAGGAAGGCCCAGTGGGTCCTGGGATCTGGGCCACCCCAGAGCCAGGTCCTGGTTATTCCATCCTGTCATGCTGCCCCTGGTCCTGTGTCTCACCCTCCACAGCTCATCTCTGAGAAGAAAACCTACTACCTGACGGCTGATTCACCCAGCCTGCTAGAGGAGTGGGTCCGGGTGCTTCAGAGCCTGCTGAAGGTGCAGACCACTGGGCCTCCAGCTCTGCCTCGGGGTGGCACCAAGCCCACAGTCAAGGGCTGGCTGACCAAGGTACGGCGTGGGGCTGACAGCAGAGGAATGTCAGGGGAGCCAGGAGTGGGAGTGGCAAGGGGTGGTGAGTCCCCTTCTTATATTATACATGGCTCCTTTCTCCAAAAGCTTCCTCACAGTGATTACTGGTAGGCCCTTAAACATGATCTGACCACAGGTGATGGAGACTGATTCCCTGGAAACAGAGATCAGTGTTGTTAGAACAACTGTTGCATCCAGCTGCTTGTCTGGGCTTTCATGAAAAACAAAAAAATTATTTTCAAGACAGAAGAAGGACAGGAATGTCTTGTACCCACTTTGAGGTCATTAGGGGTTGCCCCCACCTTGTACCCACCACAACCCAGCATTAATAGCGGGAAAGACCCAGACGAGGTAGCTATGGTCATTCAAAGACTTGCAGGATCCCCAGCCTGCCCTGAAGACCTTTCAGTTAGGGCTTTCTGGTTGCAAGGAGCAGAGAAACACTTGTTAACTCTGAGAAAAGGGAAATTAACAGGAAGCACGTGAACTAGACCAGAAGACCGTCAGGAACCAAAGCAACTTGTGCTTAGCAGCCTCAGTGCTCGTGGGCTCGCTCTGTCTGCCTCTGCTTCCTCATTCAGTCTGTGTTTATGTCATTCTCCTCTGCCTGTGTGTGGTTTCTGTTCCCTGCCATGGCCCTTACCTCCCTCACGGCATCCTGACAAACCTGGCCTTTGCCAACCAGCAAGTTCTTACTGTTTTCATATTCCTGGGGCGATGTCTGATTGGCCTGGTTAATTGTTTAATGGCAGGTCATAGGGCACTGGGGTGCCACGTGGTGCACACCATGGCTTCTCGCTGTGAAAGGAGTGGTTCCATTAGCAGGGAGTCAGAGTGGCATCTCCACTAAGGACCTGAATGTGACTGTAGGTCCAGGGTCACCTGGTTCTAATAATGTGGATCAATTCTGTCTCACAGGTAAAGCATGGCCACTCCAAGCTGGTCTGGTGTGCTCTCGTTGGGAAAACTTTTTACTACTATCGGAGCCATGAGGACAAGGTATTTCTTCCACCTCCTGATAGCACCCACTCCTCTGCTTCCCCCAAAGCATATTCCTGTGGCTCCAGGCCCTGGTGGAAGTCCCCAGCTTTACCCTCCACCCCACCTAACCCCGTGACAAGTACAAAAGCCAGTTGGCTGGTCCCTCCAGAGTGCGTGGCCAAGTGCGTGTGGCCGGCAAATTGTGCCTGTGGGGTCCATGGTGCTTCTCTAGGGAGGCCTCATTCTGCTCCCGGCCCGGCTGGGGAGCTGCAGTCTGCACTGCCCACCTCCCCAGGCTGTCATTCGTCCACATCCACACTTGCCAGCCCTACAAGCCCAAGCGTTCAGAGAGAAGAGACTCTCCCGTCCCCCACTGGCTCTCCCATTGACAGAAGGCTCATGTCCACAGCGACCCCTAGGCCGTCTGCCTGTGCGGGATGCGCGCATAGCAGAAGTAGATAGATCCTGTGACTCAGACGAGGACTATGAGGCTGGAGGAACTGGCCGGCTGCTTTCCTCCCACTGCACCCTGGTGATCCACCCCCCAGAGCACAGCCCCACCTACCTCCTCATCGGCACAAAGCATGAAAAGGTAAGGAAGGGGGCTGGGCCTCCGTGGCCAAGCTTCTGATCTTCCTTCTCTCTTTCCCCTGAGCTTCCCAAAATTCAAGTTTGTTTCCCTCTTGGACAGTTTGGCAACTAATACTCTCTGACTGGGAATATTTCTTTATATTGAATTCATTCCCAATGACCAGTGTCTCTTCACTGGGGCCATGAGATAAAACCGTAAACTTGGAAACTTGGGTTTATGTTCACCTGATCTTGAGTCTTTCCTCTTAAAGACTGTTGACTTTTTCTTGTGCCAACCAAACTAGCTGAACCCTACCATGGGCTTGGAGCTCTTGCCTCCACTCTTCCCACCCATCCCCATCTGGTGGCTTTCTACCCTCTTCCAGGAAACGTGGCTTTACCACCTCACAGTGGCTGCAGGTGGCAGCAGTGCCAAGGTGGGCACTGCCTATGAGCAGCTCATTGGAAAACTGATGGATGGTGAGGGAGACCCAGGTAAGGCAAGGGTGGCATCACTGCTCGGGGCGGGGGGAAATGGCTGGGTGACTGTTGGTCAAGAACCCAAAGAAAGCACTGTTGTGCCATGAAGCAGGTTTTAAAACATCTAGGCCACAGAGGGGACTTCCCATCCCAACTCTAGGGCCCCTCTGTCTCTGGCCAAGATACTGCGGTGACCACTCTGAATCTTGGGGAGTTTATCTGGGATGCAGACTTTCCAGGGACTGTGTAAATGTTTCACTTTGTTCAACCTGCAGCTTTGTTAGCTGGGCAGAGGGTTGAGGAAAGAAGGTAGCTGGTTAATCTGTAGTTAGAGTTTGTTAATCAATAAATGAAACCTAAATGGGCATCAGGCTAACCTAAACCTGGGCTGTTTGGGGTCTTTATTTCCTACTGATCCTCAGGGCCCTGAGGAACTAACGAGTGACACATCCCTCAATGTCCCTTTACTACCGCTCTGAGGCTTCTTTATCTCAGGCTGATTCACTCCTCCGCCCAGACCTGACACTCTAAGCAGCCTCCCCTGTACACATCCTCTTGCACTCAGACCCCCACCACCTTGCACACTCCCCCCTGCTGCAGCTCCACGAGGAAGGCGGTGGCCCCCCACCTGTACAGCCATGCTGGGAGTGTGCTCACTGCAGTGCACACCCGCATACCCCACTCTGTGGAGGATAAGCCCAGCACTACCCATGTGTTCCAGATAAACCATTGTCTTCCCCACAGATTAAAGTCGGGGGTAGGTGGGAGGTGAGTATCCTCCTCGGTGGTAACCGCTGCTGCTCTCTGGTGCTTTGCTTTGCGCAGATTCCCCCCTTTGGAGGCACCCCACACTGTGCTACAGCAAAGACGGGCTGTACACCTCCCTCACCACCCTGCCCTCCGAGGCCCTGCAGACAGAGGCCCTCAAGCTCTTCAAGGTAAAGAGGGAGCGTAGCTCAGGCCTACCGCTGGCAGCACCCACACCACGTTGCTCGGGCTCTGCCAGGAGCAGCTCAAGCCCACCGTGGTGACACTGGGGTGGAGAAGACCCATGCAGTCAGGGGGTGGCCCACAGAGGGATCTGGAGGAGAAGGGACAGAAATTCCCACAGGTCCCTGTTGCTTCCTTTGTGGCAAGAATGTAATCTGCTCCCTGGGAGGGAGGAAGCTAGAACTTCATGCACAAGTCCTTGGGAAATGCCAATGGAAACTCTCCCTCGAGGAGCCCCCCTCCCCCTGTAGTTAGGCAGGAAAGACCAGGTTCACGTTGCCTCTGGACCTGAGAGATTCTGACCTATTTTAGAACATTCTTTGTGCCCATCTGCATTTTCTATTTTTATAAAAAATGAATTTATCTTGCTTATGTAATGGAAACATTAAGAAAAGGAAAGATTCTATCCCTTTCAGTAAGCATCCATGCTCTCAAGCAGTAAGAGCGCTTCCTCTTAGAAAGGGCTGTCTCTTGGTGAACTTCAGCATCCCTTGAGCCCTGGGGGAATGGCCCAGGCTGTTTGCCTCTCCGCTTAGAGTCAGAGACCCCATTCCACTGTCAGAGACGACAGTGACCCAGGGGCTGTGGGTCCACCTGTGCTCACCGTCGTTTCCCTCCCAGTCCTGCCAGCTCTTCATCAACGTGCCTGTGGAAGCCGCCTCAGTGGACTACCACGTGTCCCTGGCCCAGACGGCGCTGCAGGTCTGCCTGGTTCACCCCGAGCTGCAGAGCGAGATCTACTGCCAGCTCATGAAGCAGACCAGCTGCCGCCCGCCTCAGAAGTACTCCCTCATGCAGGTGGGCCTCCCCAGGTGGAACAGCGGACAGGAGCCAATCCATGGCAAGGGCTGCCCTGGTGGGAAGGGCAGGTGTCTAGGTGCTCGAAGCTGCCTCGGTATGGCCATGCTGTCCGTGCACCATCAGATTGGGTGACTGCTGCTCTGGGTCAGCCTGACCAACTGGGCCATCCCAGGATCCACAGCAGCTGGGGCTTTGGTTTGGGGAAAGAGTGCTGAAGGCTCTGCAGCTCAGGGCTGTGAGGGCAGGTGGCGCTGCAGACCCAGCACTCACCCCATGTGCCTGTGTCCCCGACAGTGCTGGCAACTCCTGGCTCTGTGTGCCCCACTTTTCCTGCCTCAGCATCACGTCCTCTGGTATGTCAAACAACAGCTCCAACGCCATGCAGATCCCAGGTGAGTGAACCTGGCTGTTTCCTCTGTCACTCAAGCATGGCCAATTGCAGCAGGACTAAGAGGGATGAGGGGAGACTAGGACAGAGCAGATCGCTCCTACCCTCTGAGATTGCTCAGTGGTCAGGGAGACTTCACCCATCATTGTGCACATAAATAGGCACGTGGTGATCTGGGCATGCTTAGGCTTCACTGCACACCAATCCATATGTCCAAGGATGTATTGTGACACCTCTCATGTGCAGCCACATTGCTCCCAAACTGTCCCCAAATGCTCATTCTCTGTTGCCATGTCCCCTGGCTTCTGAAAGAAAATATCCATGCCAGCAGCCTGCTGCATGTAGGTCCTGCATGACAAATTAACACCCAGACCAGAGTCTTCAGGGCTGCTCTCACAACCTGCCCCAGCTATAGTTTTGGTCCTGGCTAAGTCTGGGTAGGGACCCAGGGTGCCAAGGTGGCAGGATAAGCAGAGTTCCTAACAGTTCTGTCTTCTCTTGCCTTTTAGAAATGAAACTGGCCAGTATGCCACCTACTGCCAGCGGGCAGTGGAGCGGACCCTGCAGACTGGGGAGCGGGAAGCCAGGCCATCACGCATGGAAGTGGTGTCCATCTTGCTGCGCAACCCCTTCCACCACTCCTTGCCCTTCAGCATCCCCGTGCACTTTGCCAATGGGACTTACCAGGTGAGGAGGCTGGGCATGCTTCCTGCCTCGGGTCTTCTATTGCCGTCCCAGAGGAGAGTACCTTTGGGCCAGGTGGGTGCTAAGGCTCCTTAGGCTTGGTAGATTCTTTTTTTTTTTAATCATCCAGCCCAAAATGTCATTGCAGATTCTTATCAGGCAAATTAGCAAAAGGGATGGATGTAGGATTTGGGGGTAGGACTGGGGTAGTTAGTGCCAGTATGTAGGGAGAAAGGAGCTTGAATCACAAAAGTGCTTCACTGGTGCCCCGGAAGTAGATCTTTTGAACCCACTGCATGGACAGCAAGGCTGAGACACTGACCAAGAAAGTGACATAAGAAAGGGCCCCCAAAATAGTGTCAGTATAGGAGGGACCGAGCTCACGTCCAAATCCAGTTTCCAGTGGGCAGGCTCATATCCCTCATGCACTGGCCCTTTGCACGTGAACACGGAAGCCAACTTGCTCTGGCCTCTCCAGCCCAAAATGTCATTGCAGATTCTTATCAGGCAAATTAGTAAAAGGGATGAATGTAGGATTTGGGGGTAGCGAGCATTCTCCCTCGCTCCTTTCCACCTGCTGTGCTCAGACCCCTCCGCTAGCCCTAGCGAGTGCCTCTCAGGAAGTTTGCTCTGGGACAGATTACTTCTCCCCCGACAGGTGGTTGGTTTTGACGGCTCCTCCACAGTTGATGAGTTCCTCCAGCGGCTGAACCAGGAGACAGGCATGAGAAAGTCATCCCACTCTGGCTTTGCCCTCTTCACAGACGATCCTTCCGGCAGGGACCTGGAACACTGCCTGCAAGGGAGTGTCAAGGTGACAGCCTCCCCACTAAGCCAATGAGCCCCTCCTGAGTCCCCTCCCAGCTCAGGGATATTAGTGGTGGGGAGAGAGCCCGTCTGGTGGGTGCCTGACTGTTCAGCAGCTTGTTTGGTGCTGAGCCCAAGGTGCTGCCTGGGTGAGCATTCCTGTGTCATCCTAAAATGTACCTGGGCAGGCAGAGTAAAGCTGAGCTGTTGTGTGCCCTTATCTCTGGTAACAAGATTTGCACACCCTGCCTCCCTCAAGTGGCTGTGCAGTATCCTGAGGGGAAGCCTCTTAGCTCAGTGTGTGGACAGGGAGGCCCCACCAAGCTGCTGCCAGTTCCATCTGCCCTCTCATAGGCAGACAGTTCTATGCCTAGACCCACTAGGTGCCATGTTGTACATGAGCACCTCACTTTTATCTTTTTTGCTGGGGCCCATGCCATGCTTATGGGTTCAACCATATTCTAAGTGGTAGGTCCTTATGGTACGCCTGCAAGTAAAGACCGTTAAATGGGATTTCATACTGATTTTGTATTATAGCCTGGGACTACTAGTACCATGGCAGGTGTTAAGTGTTTGTGGGAACCTGCTATAGCACTTGATGAGTCTCAGTATTTGACTCTTGTCTGCTTTCTTTAAG
This sequence comes from Cheirogaleus medius, assembly GCA_008086735.1. Classification (NCBI taxonomy): domain Eukaryota; kingdom Metazoa; phylum Chordata; class Mammalia; order Primates; family Cheirogaleidae; genus Cheirogaleus; species Cheirogaleus medius. The sequence goes on along the minus strand of VBSM01002121.1, from coordinate 2,302,283 downwards.
GCAGAAGGACAAAGGCTTCTATAATCTTTTAATGTTGCCTGGAAAAGCTGTGCCATGTATCTTTGTAAATGTTTGGGCATTTGTAAAGCTCTGTTATACCACAGACCTCTGGGTATATTTGTTGAAGAGGAGAATGGCAGTGAATAGAATGGAAATAGAGCCAGTGATATGAAGCCATGGTTTTTGACTGGCGCCTAGAGAGAGGCCCCTCAGCTGTGAAGGTGGGGGGGGGGTAGAGTTCCTGGCTTTGCTGCTCACCATGCTCAGGGTTCCCCATCTGTGAGGGAGTCCTCGGGTTCTGGGAGCACCTCAGGTCCTGAGCACGAGGCCCCGCAGGCCAGCCTCCTGATGGGAGGACCTCATTCAGCTTTGCTCTGCTTTGCCCAAGTCCAGCCTTGGCTGGACCATGTTCCCCTTATCAGGGGCTTTCCTGACTTTCCTCTTTTTGCCTCTTCAAGATCTGTGATGCCATCTCCAAGTGGGAACAAGCCCTGAAGGAGCTGCACACTGGAAAGTCTGAGGGTGGGACACGCGTCGTGAAGCTGATGTACAAGAACAGGTCATGAGCACTACATGAGGGTGGGGCCAAACACAAGGGCTGCCACTGGGTGCCAGCTCATCAACTCAACTAGTGGCCTGTCCGGACAGGCACAGGGGCCCACAGATGTAACACTGCCTGGTGGTCACTAGCTGGGGCCCAGGCTGGCTCTGCTCTTGATCCTCTGTGAGACCTAGGGCAGCTCAGGCTGTCAACCTTCCCTGTACTGTGTGTGTACACATGTGTGCATACACATGCCAAGAAAACAAACCAACATCATGGGATGGCTGCACATGTTACCTTATCAAAGTGGTTTTGTGTGATCACCAGATAGTTAAGGCTAAAGTATAAATAGCTCCTATACCAATTCCAGGAAATACAAAAGTAGACATCCTGACTTTCTATCAATTTGAGTAAGAAAATCTCATCCCAGTATGTCTCTAGGCAAATAATTTCCATTAGTCCTTGGAAGCTTAACACTAATAAGCTATGATTCCAGGTACCAGATTCTGCTCACCAAATCCAGTAAGTCTAACAGTATATTTGGAATTAACTATGTCTTCCTGTTTGGCATGAGGTCTGCATGGCCCTACATCTGCTCTGTGTCATCCTTGGTTACATGTTTCTGGAGGCAATACAAAATAGGCTCATAAACAGTGTAAAATGAGTAGTTTCTCTTTTTGGAAATCAAGATAACAGATCCAGAGAAAGCCCTGTCTCCGGGATCCCAGCTGAGCCCTGGCTTCTTCTTGTTCTCTTCCCTGTAGGCTGTACTTTCGCAGTCAAGTCAAAGGGGAGACAGACCGAGAGCGGCTGCTCCTCGCCTCCCAAACTAGTGGAGAGATAGTGGCAGGGAGGTTTCCTGTCAACAAGGAACTGGCTCTCGAGATGGCTGCTCTGATGGCCCAGGTAAGGATCTGTTCTTGAGGCAGGAGGGTCAGGATGCCATCTGAGGGCTGAAACATGGAGGTTCTGCAGATCCTGTGCTGCCCAGGAGAGGTCAGCCTGGCCACCTCTGGTATGGAGCACAGCTGACTCCTCACTGCAGACACATGTGCACAACGCTGGACTTGAAATCCAGAGACCTGGGTTGGAGTCCTAGCCACCTTCCCACAGTGAGATTTTAGCCAAGGCACTTCACTTGTCTATGCTTTAGTTTCCTTCTCTGTTTGTATTTTTTATCTTTATTTATTGAAGCTCAGAGGGTTTAAGTAACTTGAGCCAGGACACAAAGCTGGTATATGGCAGAGCTGGGATTTGAGCCAGGTGTCTGACTCCCAAGGCCAAATTTGGAATGCTCTGCCATGCTCTAGGGTCTGTAGCATCTTCAATCCTGTATCCCATAGTTTTCTATTGGAAGCCAGAATGTCCACATTGTTTTCCCTTGTCTGTCACTAATTGTGTCTTTGGAAAAGGCACTTTACCTCAGTTGCAAAATGAAAGTTGGTCTAGAATGATATCTAATATTCTAGGACTCTAAGGTTGTTTCTCTAATGTCTATAAATCTTGAGATGATGGATTTGTCCACAGTGTTTTTCACATCCATTCATACCCCGCCAATTAAGTAATAAAGTAATGGCTTATTTCACCTCTCCAACAGCACCTACCCAGCCCCCTATACCTCCAGATTCTTGATTGGTCTCTGCATGTGCTCCTACCACAGGTAGAATATGGGGACTTGGAGAAGCCTGTCCTGCCAGGCCCTGGGGGCACACCCCCTACCAAAGCTCAGCATCTCCTCCAGCAGGTCCTAGACAGGTTCTACCCAAGGCGCTACAGACACGGGGCCCCCCCAGAACAGCTGAGGTAGGTAGGCTTCGCTTCAAGGTCTTGTGGTCTGTTCCTGTGGGAAGGCTTCGGAGCTGGAATGAAAACATGTTGGCACTTCACTGGCACCTTTTCTCTCCATCTGCCCAAACCAGGCACCTGGCAGACATGCTGACCACAAAGTGGGCAGCACTGCAAGGCTGCTCCCCTCCTGAGTGCATCCGCATCTACCTGACCGTGGCCCGGAAATGGCCTTTCTTTGGTGCTAAGCTCTTTGCTGCTCAGGTAGGTGCCAGTGGAAGGAATGGCCCACACACTCGGGAGCGCTCTGAGTGTCTCGTGGAGCTGCGTCCTGTCTGCTTGTGCGGAGCCAGGCCAGTCTGCACCCCTCACCTCCACCCTGGCAACACCAGGGTTCACTGTCTCTCTACCCATTTCTGGCCTACTCCAGACTTCCAGATCCAGAACAGAGCTGTGATTCATTGCTTATCTTCATCTTTCCTTTACTGACTTCTCAGTGCTAATCCTGAAAGAAAAGATAGGATCGACTAATTCACACACAAGGATTCAGACTTGATATCACTCTTGAGTGCTTTCATTTTTAAAAAGTTTGCAAGGTAGAACAATGTATAACCTAAACAAATACATCTCCACTGGTGTGGCATGGCACATGGGAATCACACTACTCAGTCGACACTTAATTGCACCTGTCTGCCTGAGCATGGTGGCTCACGCCTGTAATCCTAGCACTCTGGGAGGCTGAGGCGGGTGGATCACTCAAGGTCAGGAATTTGAAATCAGCCTGAGCAAGAGCGAGACCCTGTCTCTACTAAAAATAGAAAGAAATTATAATTGGTCAACAAAAAAAATATAGAAAAAATTAGCCGGGCATGGTGGCACAGGCCTGTAGTCCCAGCTACTT
>VBSM01002121.1:2251501-2266133 GCA_008086735.1 Cheirogaleus medius | reverse complement strand
TTTTAGATTATAAATTTATAATTACATGCCAATATTATAAAACACCAGGCATGCCCTGATGTCTTACATCTAGTAAGAACCTAATGATGTGGTTTGAGGAGGATACAGAGATAAACATGGATGTGGAAGTAGAAACACCCAAGAATAGACACCACCGCTCAAGATCTGTCCACTGGATGATTGTGTTGCCAACAGAGACAAGATAAGATATCTACTTGAAGGTTAATTAAGGCTTTATTGCTAAGTCTAAAGTTTAAAGTATCCTTCCCATATTTTGAGATTTGGTGAAGTCCATAATGACTTTACTCATGGCTTTTTGTCTTTATAAAAAATTTTTTATAGTTATTTTATTTGGTCATTTTTCTCTTGGTTCACAATGTCTTTGGCCTGCTGTCATATTCTTCTCATTCCCCTCCCCCCTTTTTTAAATTTAGTTTGGATCTTCTCCAGTTTGGGGCCTTTTATGTGATTATTTCTTAAAATGCAGTGACTGAAAGATACAGAATTCTTGCTGCAGGTGTCTCTTACCTTTAAGAATAGGATAAGGTTTTCTGCAATCCCTTGGTTTGCCTTATGTTCCAGGCCATTGTTGGCCTTACGGGTTTATGTTACAGTCATTGCTTGTCAGATTTTTACATTCCCTCAAAAGTTTGGCTTTGGATTGAGTTTGGGTTCAAGAGGTAAAGCTCAAAACTGTATAGTTTAAATTCATGATGAGTCTGTGCTGGTCTCAATCCAAATCTTCAACACCAATCTCTGCAAATAATAAAATATACTATTTCTATTTCTGTCCTCTTAACTATCTCCCCCACCCTCAATACCTGGACTCCAGTTTGAGAATCGGGGCTATAAGGATACAATCTATGATAACATTCTGCACTCTGATAGTTCAGATCCCTTTTTGATAGAGTTAGATTATTTAGTCCTCACCCTAAATGTAGCATCCAACATGGGTGGGAAAATATTCGAAGCTGTCAGAATATATTGCTAGTTATTAAAATGTTAGAATCAGTAGGGATTCTTCTAGGAAACAAACTGCATAGTAAAGAATACAGCTTAAGCACCCCAGTCTGGAAATCCAAAATGCTCTAAAATCTGAAACTTTTTGAGTACCAACATGACATCACAAGTTATCTGAACATATTATTTTTTCTCTGTATTATAGTATGTCATATTTTTTCCTGTTAAGTACTATGGTATGAATAAGTATAACAAAATGGTTGCTTCTCAGCAGCATATAAATTCAGAGCCAGGAATGATGGTGATGCCAAACAACCATAGATTGTCCACATGGGTGGCTGAGATAGTGACACCTTTGCTTCACTTCTTTTCTCTTTCTTTTCTTTTCTTTCTTTTTCTCTCTTTTCTCTCCTTTCTTTCTTTTCTTTCCTTCCTTTCCTTTCTTTCCCCCTCCCCTCCCCCTCTCCCTCTCTCTTCTTTCACAGGGTCTTGCTCTGTCACCCAGGCTGGAATGTGGTAGCATCATTATAGCTCACTGGAGCCTCTAACTCCTGGGCTCAAGTGATCCACCTGCCTTGGCCTCCTGAGTAGCTAGGACTTCAGGTGTGCACCACCGTACCCCGCTAACTTTTTGAAATTTTTTGTAGAGACGGGGTCTCACTATGTTGCCTAGGCTAGTCTTGAGAACTCCTGATCTTCCACCTTGACCTCCCAAAGTGCTGGGTTTATAGGCATGAGCTATCACACCTGGCTCTGATACCTTTGCTTTCTGATGGTTCGGTATGTGCAAACTTTGATGCACAAAATTATTTTTTAAATTGTGTAAAATTAGACTGGGTGCAGTGGCTCATGCCTGTAATCCTAGCACTCTGGGAGGCTGAGGCGGGAGGATCACTCAAGGTCAGGAGTTCAAGACCAGCCTAAGCAAGAGCGAGACCCCATCTCTACTAAAAATAGAAAACTAGTTGGACAACTAAAAATATATAGAAAAAATTAGCCAGGCATGGTGGCGCATGCCTGTAGTCCCAGCTACTTGGGAGGCTGAGGTAGGAGGATCTCTTGAGCCCAGGAGTTGCTGTGAGCTAGGCTGATGCCATGGCACTCTAGCCTGGGCAACAGAGTGAGACTCTCTCAAAAAAAAAAATTGTGTAAAATTACCTTTAGGCTATGGGTATAAGGTGTATATGAAACAAGTATATGAAACAACTTTAAACTTGGTTTAAACAAATTTTGTGTTTAAACTTGGGTTCTAACCCTAAGATATTTCATTATATTCAATATTCTAAAATCCAAAAAAATCCCAAATCCCAAACACTTCTGGTCCCAAGCATTTGAGATAAGGGGTACTCAACCTGTACAAACATTGGAGCCACATGGCCTAGATTTATATCCTGATTCTGGCACTGAGCACCCATGTGACCTTGGCTAGGTTACTTCTGTTTGCTTCAGTTTCCTCATCTACAGAATAGGCCTATTTTAGTTGCCTCACAGAATTGTTCTGAGTCTTAAAATAAGGATTTATGTTAAGCAGTTAGAACAGTGCCTGGGACCTTGTAAGTAATCAGTATTTCTCTTTTAGGATACTTCAGATTGACTCTGTATTTACTAAAAAGTTTATAACATAAGAATTTCTATGTGTTTTTTTGTCCTAAATTAATAGTCCTTCTCTTTAAATTCTATTCATTCTTCTTGGTATTTTATTTCCACTCTATAATTCTGGGATATCTCGGGTCTAATTGCTACTAATTTTGTGATTGTTAGGTTAAGGCCTTCAACATCTCTGGGTTTCAGTTTCCAAAGCCCAGCTGCTTCTGCTAAATGGTGTTCATAATAGGATCAACCTTACAGGATTGCTGGTAAGACTGAGATAATCTTGCCACAATCATGTGAACTTTGGAATTTTACTGTGATAAAATGTTTATGATGTATACTTTGTCATAAGTTATTTGTGACCCAGGCAAGTAAGAGTTGGAATAGCACATAAAATTCATCATGTCATCCCTCATTTGTTCCCAGGCTGCCACCTAAAAGACTTTGGAGATTTGAGTTTTACTCCAGTGCCCAAAGATGATCTCTACAACAACCTGATAGTGAATCCACGCTCAGTGGGCCTTGCCAACCAGGAACTGGCTGAGGTGGTTAGTAGAGCAGTGTCAGGTGGCTACAACTGTGTCACAGTGGGAGGAGACCACAGGTAAGCTGGGAGATGGGGTGGTGAGGGGCTGGATTACATGGTGCTTTGGGCTAATCACTTAGCTTCTTTCTCAGTTTCCTTACCTGGAGAAAAATACCCTACAGAATGTTTAGGGTATGATATATATAATAGTATTTTAATGTCTAAGATCATGAGCTGCCAAAGGCACTGTGTAATTTATTTTTTGTACCACACATTGTATAGTAAGAGGGTGTGTACATTCAGACACAGCAAGTTCAACGTTAGACTAAGCAAGAATTTTAGGCACTGTGTTTCATGCTTATCTCCTGGAAAGCTTTCTTGAGACACTATCTTATGACTTTGGAGAATTGAAAAGAGCCATTGATAGGCTGAATTTGGTCATTTTTGTTAGCATTTCTGCAAATAGATTTGTTAGAGATCCTCCCTTACTGTGTAAATACATTTTTTACCTCCACAATATGAACCCTAGGTGGCATACTAATGTAGTCAGTCTTTTGTCTTTTTTTTGGAAACAGGGTCTTGCTCTGTTACCCAGGCTGGAGTGCAGTGGTATGATCATAGCTCACTGTAGCTTTGTACTCCTGAGCTCAAGCGATTCTCTCCACTTCAGCCTCTTGAGTAGCTGGGACTACAGGTGTGCACCACCACACCTGGCTAAATTTTTAAAATTTTTTTGTAGAGACAGGGTCTTGCTATATTGCCCAGGCTGGTCTCAAAACTCCTGACCTCAAGCAATCCTCCCACCTTGGCCTCCCAAAGCGCTGGGAGTACAGTCGTGAGCCACCGCACAAGGCCTGATCCTTTGCCTCTTAGTGAATCAGCATGTACTTTGTTGAATACTGTTCTGATGTTTGCTTAGCAATGCTAGGGACTGTAGGAAATTTGTGATCTATTGGGACTAGATGAAATAAATACACATGGAATAAAAAATTTTAAAAAATATCGAATTTGGCTGGGTGCAGTGGCTCACAACTATAATCCTAGCATTCTGGGAGGCTGAGGCAAGAGAATCACTTGAGGTCAGGAGTTTGAGACCAGCCTGAGCAAGAGTGAGACCCCATCTCTACCAAATATAGAAAAAAATTAGCCAGATGTGTTGGCACATGCCTGCAGTCCCAGCTACTCAGGAGGCTGAGGCAGGATGATTGCTTGAGCCCAGGATTTGGAGGTTGCAGTGAGCTATGGTCACACCATTGCACTCTACCTGGGATGACAGAGTGAGACTGTCTCAAAAAAAAAAAATTGAATTCTACAGAATTTCAAAGGAAGAAGAGATAAGTCTGGGCTAGAGTAGGTCAGATTTCACAGGGGAGTGTGATTTGAGCCAAGTAATGGAGGTTTTTGGTAGAAAGAAAAGTATTGAAGTACTAGGAGTATTAAGTACACCAGACATAATTCTCAGTTAATCCTCCTAACAATGCTATGAAGTAGATATGGTTTTATTTAATTTATTGCTGGAAGCACTGAGGGACAGAGGTCAGAAAACTTATTTAAGCTGGGCGTGGTGGCACGTGCCTCTAGTCCCAGCTACTTGGCAGGCTGAGGTAGGAGGATCACTTGAACCCAGGAATTTGAGGCTAGCCTGGGCAATATAGCTTGACCTCGCTTTTGGGGGGGAAAAAAAAAAAAGAAAACTTACCCAAGGTCTAGAACCAGGAAGTAGCAGAGCTGAGATTCAAATCAAATGTGACTTATATAGCAATTATTTTCCCTGAGGTGCTCAGAGAGTTTTTCAGATCACTAAATTTAAACTTTTCAAATCACTAAAGTTAAATCTTTGTTATATCTGCAGACGGGTAGATTCCTTGTTAGGAATAAAAATTCAGGTAGAACAAGAAAGTGGTCAGACCCAAGTTCTCTACTGAGATGACTACATCATTCAATTAAATCACCCAGAGGGTGGGTCTCCTGCCTCCTTAGCTCAGTGCTGTCTGTGGAAGTGTGGTTATTTAGTTTTTCCTCTGGTCAGGTTTCACTCTTGGATACTACCTATCAATGTGGTTTTCATAGTCTTTGGCTTTTCTTTTCTTTTCTTTTTTTTTTTTTTTTGAGACAGAATCTCACTCTGTTGCCCCGGCTAGAGTGCTCTGGCGTCAGCCTAGCTCACAGCAACCTCAAACTCCTGGGCTCAAGGGATCTTTCTGCCTTAGCCCTAGTAGCTGGGACTACAGGCATCCACCACCATGCCCGGCTAATTTTTTATCTCTCTTGCTCAGGCTAGTCTCGAACTCCTGAGCTCAAACGATCCTCCCGCCTTGGCCTCCCAGAGCCCTAGGATTACAGGCGTGAGCCACCACGCCCGGCAAAGTCTTTGACTTTTCTTTTGCCTATAGCTATCTATATTGCAGCCATGTTACCACTAACCTATTTCCTATTAAATGTTAAAACCTAGGCAATCTGGAAGATTCTAGAGATGATGGGATAAGTATATACCTTGAACAGCTGTTGAACATTTTAAAGGAAGAGGCATTTTTAGGTCACTGCTCCTTTTACATAGTATAACATATATTATCACCTTAATTAAACCAATTCTGATTTAAACAGGCCAAGTATATTATCCCTATCTTATAGACAAGGAAATTGAAGTCTACAGAAGTTAGATGACCTGTCTCCAGTCACACAGCTCTTCCTGGACTAAAACTTTGGTATTCTGACTTAATCCACTGCCTTTGCACTAGACCATGCTCTCCCTCAGTGTGGGCCAGGGAGCCTAGAATGCTGTCTCATGCCGTACTGACCAAGGAGGATGGCTGCAGTTAGTTCCTAAGATGCTTAAGCTGCATTTCCCATCTATGTCAAAGCCCTTAGGTACTGGGCAGCTTTCCAACCACAATCTCATCAGCTATCTCCCTAGAGTTGAGATAGGACAGTTGGCTAATGTAAGCAGAGCCCTGGGATAAGGAAAGGAAAAAAAACAGAAAAACACTTAAGAATATTTGAATGCCTTGCTAATGTATGTAAGGAAACTTGCAAATAAACCTCTATTTTATTCAGTGGTCTAAATGAGTTCTTTAATTAGGTTGACCTGTTACTTTAATGTCTTTAACAGCTTTTTTTCCCAGTTTTTAAGAAGTATCACTTATAAGCTTTCTAAAAAATTATAATGCTTTATAATTTTTATCCTTAAAAAGTTAATATAACTAATTCTTTGGAAGTTAGGCTTAGATCTCTCAGGTCTCTATTAAGTGATATTAGCAACATTTTTTTGAGTTGTTGCAAATAGACCACATCATTTAACTGGATTTCACTCAAAGAACAAATATTTGAGGTAATTTTCTGCACCAGGGCTATTGGATCAAATTACATGGATTTAGGGGCAGCAGTGACATCTGTCACACTGCTGAGACAGCCAGCTTTGAATCTTTAGAGCTTTATATTTCTCCGTAACTCACTCACTCAAGGTTAATCTTTGGGAACTACAACTCCAGACTCTTGTGTCACCCAAACCCAGCCTCAGTCTATGCCCTGACTTTGCACTGAGAACAGAGTGTAAACTGTGTTGGCTGAGGACATTTGTTATTGGTGATGTTTGCCAAGCCAGAGGGTCTTGAAGATTGTATCTATTCTTTGCAGCCTGGCAATCGGTACCATTAGTGGCCATGCCCGACACTGCCCGGACCTTTGTGTCATCTGGGTTGATGCCCATGCAGATATCAATACACCCCTTACTACTTCATCAGGAAATCTCCATGGACAGCCAGTTTCATTTCTCCTCAGAGAACTACAGGACAAGGTCAGTGGTCCGAAATGAAAGGTGGATGGCTTGTAGGATTATCCCGGGGCTTTGAAGGTTAAGTAAAAATGGGTTAGTAAGTGTGGCCTTAATTTGTTCATCAGACACTATTATGGGCCAGGCAGGCTGTTAAATACTATAGAGGCATATAAAGATGACCAGGACATGGTCCCTGCTCTTGGTTAAAGGCTTGTAGGCCACATACCACACTCTGACACATTGGTCTAGAAGACAAGTAAAACCAGGATTACCCCTGGGTAGTATTTTCCTGAGCTCTTCTGAGGAAATGAAAGTCCACGTTAGGCATAGACTAGAATCTGTATATCCCTCCCCTCAGGAACCAAGTTAAACCAGGACAGCGCAAAGATTATTCATTAGGCAGAATTCATGTTTTGCTGTTGGCAACTTGAGGTGGCAACTGGGTTATGCTTCAAGTACTAACTGTAAACAATTCAGTGATGTGCGAAGGGATGGAAAAAGGCTAATCAGCGGCATTCCTGCTACTAGGTGTGTTAATGAGAAACCAAGACAGCCTTAGAAGAAAAGTTTGTTCTTGAGAAAGCTATACTGTGTTCTTCAGCTGCCCTTCTGAAACATTTCCACTTGTATCAGGGCTTTTTTCCAGATCAAGTGTGTCTTATATTGCTTTAAACATATCCTGTGGGGTAGCAGAAGAAAGAAGACTTCATACCTTGGGAAGCACGTGATGATTATCTTGGTGAGACCAAGAATTCTTGATTAATCCTGTCTATTCCTCTTCATAGGTACCACAACTCCCAGGATTTTCCTGGATCAAACCTTGTATCTCTTCCCCAAGTATTGTATATATTGGTCTAAGAGATGTGGACCCTCCTGAGCAGTAAGTTGATATATTAGGGTTAAACTTTGGGTCTGCCTTGGCCAATTATGTTCCATCTGAAAGGTTGATGCTTGACTTAAACTGTTGTAGGTCATTTAAAGGCAAACCCCCCCTAAATATACATTTGTCAAAAATGATTTTTAAACTAAGGACTCCTTCCTTTATATCTCACCACAGTTTTATTTTAAAGAACTATGATATCCAATATTTTTCCATGAGAGACATTGATCGACTTGGTATCCAGAAGGTCATGGAACAGACATTTGATCTGCTGATTAGCAAGTAAGTAATGATGGATGTCTATTTCCGGGTCCCAGAGGGAACAGGACAGACTCCCTTAGGGCAGCATACTTTAGCCTCTTTTTTTAATTTTTAAATGTTTTTTTCTTTTCACCTTTCCTTCTTGCTGGCACCTTGATCTTGGAGTTTAGCCTGTCTCTTGAGGAGAGTAGCTTTACTTTTAAAATAAAAGCAAAACATATATATATAAAAATTTCAAATAGTTCAGAAAGATATAATATGAAACATAGGACATATTCTTCCTCTGGGGTTAGGAGGGGGTTTCCTTTAACTCATCGCCCAGATCTCTGTGTCTCATGAATTTCTCTTTAGCTCCATTTACATGCTTGTCTTTTGAGATAAGAAGCATTCATTGTTCCAAATGTCCCATTCTGCCCTGCCTCACTATTCCTTCACCTGAGTTTTATATCAAGTAAATCTTGGTAGTGTAGAAAGATGGCAGATGAATGCCAATCAAATGTTAGCCTTAAGAGCATTTTCCCAATACCCAGTCTTTACTTTAAGGTGAGTAATGTCAGAATTGCTACCTAGCAATATGTCATTTTTTAAGCTGTTAAGAAATTTAGTTATTTGGCATAAAGTATTGTATGTTTCAGCCATTGGACACCTGGGCTAAACTGAAGTTAGAATTGGAAGATGTTAAGATTGCAGACATAGGTGTCAACGTGAATGGATAAAAATAAATAAATCACTAAAAATAAAGATTACAGACATAAAATCAGAGTTAAGTCAGCTGCTATTATATTCAGAGAGTAACAGCAACTGTAACCCAGATCAAGCCAACATAAAGTAGAATGTATCAGAGCCCAATCTCATATGGAAGTGAAGAATTCCCTCTACTGACAGCTATTCATGCAAGAGGTTCTAATGCCCAGGATAAACCAGAACTATAAATTGGAGTTAGCCTGTCTGAGGCATGCAGAACAAATAGCAATATCATGAAGTGGTGGGTAGGAAGTTAATATACTAATCTCAGTAACTTCCTGAAATAGAAAACCTAGAAATATTAACAGCTTTATTAACAAAGTACCAGGACCAACAGCAATAAAATCAAGGAGTTGCAAACCACAGGAAGGTTGAGCACAACCAAATAAGTATTCTTTTATCCTCTTCCTTTCCAGAAGACAAAGGCCAATCCATCTGAGTTTTGATATTGATGCATTTGACCCTACGCTGGCTCCAGCCACCGGAACCCCTGTCGTAGGGGGACTGACCTATCGGGAAGGCATGTATATTACTGAGGAAATACACAATACAGGTATGTAGCAACCAGGTGTGCAGCCTGTTAACTATTGTGTAAATATGCTGAAGTCTCTTGCCTACAGGAGGTTGTTTCTACTATTCCATGTCATTGCAGACTTTGTTTTTCCTTCAACTTTCATAGCTAACAATCATATGGCCAGGCTAATAAAGGATATAATCATTTAGAGGCATGTTTGGACCTAGATCTTAATCTATGGTAAGGTAATATTGAATACAAAATTGTGTCTACTTAGACACTTATTAAATATAAGAATAAACTGCCACACTGATGCAGTTCCCTGTGTCTGAGTTATATAAAGGTAGATTAAGATAAGAAGACAAGGCCAAGTAGCTGTAATTTTTACTTTAATGTTAACACTTTAAGGACCGCTCATGAGTTTTCTCCTGTTTCGGGCATCATCTGTTAAGGACCGCTCATGAGTTTTCTCATTTTTCACTGTAGTTGAGATGATTTAAATAACGTGCAGTTTGCTCAAAAACGTGCGGTCCCTGGCGTATGTCTTAGAGATTTCTATGCGGTATGAAAAGTGTTAAGAGGTTGGCTGGGCAGTGGGTCACGCTTGTAATCCCAGCACTTTGGGAGATCAAGGCAGGAGGATCGCTTGAGGCCAGGAATTTAAGACCAGTCTGGGTAATGTGGCAAGATGCCATCTCTATAAAAAATCTAAAAAATTAGGCGGGCATGGTGGCATGTACCTGTAGTTACAGCTACTTGGGAGGCTGAGGCAAGAAGGATCACTTGAACCCAGGAGTTCAAGGCTTCAGTGAGCTGACTATGCCACTGAATTCAAGTTTGGGCAACAGAGTGAGACTCTGTCTCTAATCAGGCGTCCTCAAACTACGGCCCGTGGGCCACATGCGGCCCACCCAGGACATATATCCAGCCCGCTAGGTATTTTTGCCGCTGCTGCCTGTCCTGCTTAGCAGCCAACCCATCCCAGGCCCACAGTGCGCACTCTCCAACAGTCTGAGGGACAGTGAACTGGCCCCCTGTTTAAAAAGTTTGAGGACCCCTGCTCTAAATGAATGAATGAATAAATAGATAGATAGAGGTTGCTTCACTGGGAGTTGGGAATTTGGAGTTAAAGCTGTTCTCTTGAAGATATTGGCAAGTTGAACAGTATCTTGGGTCCTTTTTGTAGGTTAAGTCTTGTACTAGAGCTTGTTTGCTAGAATCTTTAATAAGGGGATAGAGTTAGATGAATGGCTGACAGAAATAGTAAGATGAATTCTAAGTTATCAAGAGTGGCTACAGGGGTTACTATCCCAAAACTCATACTTATTTGCAAAGTTTCCATTTCTGTCAGAAAGCTTCTGATTTTAGAGCTATTTTAAATAACCTTTCATTCCAAAATTTAAAGAACTACCACATGATACTGCTTCAATAACCATCACATGAAACTGGGGTACAGACAGAAGCATAGAGATCCCATATCGAAAGGTCCAGGTAATAGGAAACTCTTGACTAGCTGGGATGGAAATTGCACTGAGAAATGGTCTTACTGGCTCTGGAGCCTGCTATAACCTTAGGCGATACAGAAAGGAAAATGGTACTTGTCTATCAGATATGACAGTGGCAAGTCTCATTCTCAGATCCATTAGATGTTGCCAGTGGTCCTTGGGTTAGTGGCAAGAGAACCTGGGAGTTTAGTCCTCTACTTTGCATCCCAGTGATACCACTAAGAGCAGGGGTTAATAATGTCTAGCAGTTAGATGTGGCAGTGGTCATGCCTTCTCTCTCCTTTCCCCTGCTGCAGTATGATTTTATTCCAAAAGATTGTCATGACACTATCAACCAGATACATAAAGCAGTTTGCTTAAACTAATTTACAGGGTGGCAATAGTCTGGAAACATAGGTAATATATGTATGTTTTTAATAGTGCAAACCCTCTTGATTACTACTAGAGTATGCTAAAGGTACAGGTTTAGTTAGTAGAAATCAGAGATTCAGATCATCAGGGACCCAGGTCTATGTGCAGGAAATGATGGAAATGCTACAGTAAAATGCCTGTTCATTGCAGTTTTGCAGTGCACTCGACTATGCATTGCTAATGAGGGAAGACACGCTGACCAGGTGTGATGGCATTGAGCATTTCATGTACTAGAAGATAACATCAATAAACCATTAGATATATTCACCTATGTTTCCAGACTTTATAGCTACCCTAAATATTCTCAGATACGTGTATTCTTGAATGCTAGTTTGTTCAGATGATTCTTCACCTAGAATAACCAACTAAAAAGTTAAATTCTCTAGAAGTGAGGCATGTGGGTGGGGGGGTTGGGAGTGGAAGGCAGGTGTGGATAGGCTCTTCTGGTTTAATCTTCCCTTCCCCTCAGCCTGCTCCAGGCCAAAGAACAGTGCTGAGAACTTTGGACCAAGTTATCAAACCCTCAAGGAAGGTAACTGGAGTCCAAATTAATCAACATATGGCTGAATCTTCCCTTGATCAAGTATAAGATACTAGACCAGTCTGCTCAAAGATAAATAAATCTGTCAGATGTGGGACCTGCCCTCAGAGCTCAAGCTTGAAGGGGTGAGAATACGGTTCGCAGTAATAACTAAGTTTCAGGGCAATGGTGTGGTGCTTTAACAGATACAGCATTAGAGTTCAAAAGTGGGTGTGGAGCTCTGGCTAGTAAGAAGTAGGAGATTTTCTTTGTCTTAATATTTCCCTATTTCTAGGCAGGCATCTGGAAGTTTCCTAGTCATACTGCAGATGGTACACATTTTCCCAAGAAGCAGATCGGAAACCTCTGCATCCCCTACCAAGCCCTGTCCTTTTCCAGAAAGCCTGATACCTATGCCTATTATGTTAGTTGAACAAGGATTATCTTAAAGATTTCTATCAAGTCTAGTATACTAGTGTTTTAACTTAAATTCATAGCCAAGAGGATGAGGTGCAATAGGCTTCCTGACAAGATAGTCTTTTTTTTTTTTTTCCTTGAGACAGAGTCTCACTCTGTTGCCCCGGCTAGAGTGCCGTGGCATCAGCCTAGCTCACAGCAACCTCAAACTCCTGGGCTCAAGCAATCCTTCTGCCTCAGCCTCCCGAGTAGCTGGGACTATAGGCATGCACCACCATGCCCGGCTAATTTTTTCTATATACTTTTAGTTGTCCAATTCTTTCTATTTTTGGTAGAGACGGGGTCTCGCTCTTGCTTAGGCTGGTCTCGAACTCCTAAGCTCAAACGATCCACCCGCCTTGGCCTCCCAGAGTGCTAGGATTACAGGTGTGAGCCACCGCACCTGGCCATGACTCTTGTTTTTACCTTGGCTTTTTCTCCCTGTCCAGGTGGGATGAACCTCACTGAGAGTAATAGCTAGGGAATTTTCTGAGGTTTTGTCATTGTTCTTCCAGGGTTGTTGTCGGCACTGGATCTTGTTGAAGTCAATCCTCAGCTGGCCACTTCAGAGGAAGAGGTGAAGGCTACAGCTAGCCTGGCAGTGGATGTGATTGCTTCAAGTTTTGGTCAGACAAGGGAAGGAGGGCACATTGTCTATGACCAACTTCCTACTCCCAGTTCACCAGATGAATCAGAAAATGAAGCATGTGTGAGAATTTAGGACATACTGTGCATTGACATGTTTCACAATGGGCATTCCAGAGTTGCGGGGCATTTGAAGAGACAGATATTATAAGTGGTTGTCTGGGTCAATATTGCCTTAATGAGAACATCTGCACATTTTCACAATTGTAAAGTTTCCCCTCTCTATTTTGGTGACCAATAATACTACTGTAAAATGTATTTGGGTTTTGGCAGTTCATGGGGTATTAATATGTTGTAATACTATGTAAATTTAAAGTCATAAACAGCATTTATTACCTTGGTATATCATACTGGTCTTGTTGCTGTTCCTTCACATTTAAGTGGCTTTCCATCTTTCCTCCCTCCTCCCACCATCTGGCTGCACAGTACATCCTTGAACTGTTAGCCTATAGCAGCAACACACTTCATTCACAGGGTCAAAGTTCTGGTCCACAAAGCCCTCTCTATAAAAAGTTCAATGCTTGCGAAAGAATTTGTAGTAAATCAGGCCTCCCAGGATGGCTAGCTCCAGTAAGATGACAATGGAAAGCAGCAGCTTGTTGGTTGTCACTCTACAAAGAGAAGAAAAGTGGAGAGTAGTCAGAAGTGTGGATAACCTTAACCACTTTGGTACCGCGCTCACCGGCCGTGAAACCTTGCCCACAGCCGGCACTCATAGTCCACACAATAGTCTGTGCTGGTGCATTGAAGACGAATCCATTTTGCTCCTGTGTGATGAGGAAAGCTTTAAAGCACTGAGAGCTTGTTTTACTTTCCAGGCAGCTTTAGGAAAATAACTATAATAACTCCTACTAAGGACTTGTTAAAAGGTCACAGATTCGTAGTAACTTATTAGCTGAATGTACACACTGCAACTACAGAGATAAAAGCTGTAAAAGTAAAAGCTTTTGGCTGTCGGCTAAAGTCGACGCTCGGCTGTGCGTATTCACCTGTGGCTGTCGACTATAGTCGACACTCGTATCGAAGTGGTTAATACCGTGGGGTTTGACTTGGGACCAAAGCTGGATACCGTGAGGCAAAATGAGTTTTTTGTTTGATCACACAGCCACTTGGCAGTAGGTAAGTACTCATAAGGTTCATCAGCTGTAGCTTAGGGATAACACTGTCTACCTCACAGAAATGTTGAAAATTGGGACAATGAATACCAAAACAGTTTCTTGATTCTAAAACGTTTTCAAATAGTAGTTACATTTTCTACAAGGAGGGGTTAAGCTAGAAAAAAATATATATATATGAAAAAGTATATACCATTTCTAAAATCAGGATGAATTGTATTTCACAGTAGCAGAAATAAAATCTCATTTATCTAACCATATAGAGCCACAGCAGTTACATACTTACTACAGCAGTGAGCCTATGTTGGGAGAGGGGTTTGGGACAGACTCTCCAGTGTCAAAGTCCAGCTCATGGATGGTCCCACTTTAAGATAGGTAACTAGAAGCCTGGGTAATGTGTTTTAATCCCTTGTAAATTTCTTCCCTTCTTACTCTCTCTTCTCTATTTCTCCCTCTGCTGTCCTATAAACTCAAATGAATATCTTTATTATAAAGGGTGGTATAGGAGCTTCAAAAAATTTATCTTTCATTTACACAAAGAATCCAACCTCTGGTTCTCATGTTCACTGTAGGTTCCTACCTGTTCCACAAGGAATTTGCCACTGTTTAGGAAAACTCCACCCCTGCTGCTAGTTCTATGACCTGGTTGTAGTTTTGCTTCATGCTTGGCCACCTGTGCCCAAGGTCATGCATACCACCCACTTACCCCCAACTTTAGCCTCAGTGGCAATAC
>VBSM01002121.1:2211008-2226878 GCA_008086735.1 Cheirogaleus medius | reverse complement strand
ACTATGAACAAATTCCTATGCACATTGCACATATCTTATTTTGAAGTAAAAAACAAAATGGGCAAAAACACCTGGCAGGCCAGATAAATATCCTCGGCAGGCCGCATGTGGCCCACGGGCCGTAGTTTGAGAACGCCTGGTAGTGGCATCATCATAGCTCACAGCAACCTCAAACTCCTGGGCTCAAGTGATCCTCCTGCCTCAGCCTCCCAATTAGCTGGGACTACAAGTGCATGCCACTATGCCTGGCTAATTTTTCTATTTTTTGTAGAGACAGGGTCTCACTCTTGCTCAGGCTGGCTTGAACTGCTGGCCTCAAGCAATCCTCTCGCTTCAGTCTCTCAAAATGCTAGGATTACAGGCATGAGCCACTGAGCCTGGCCCATTTAATTTCTGTTTTCTTTTTAAAAAATTTTTACCGAATGGGTCTATGGAAGGCCCATTTAATTTCTAATCACCCTTCAGGGCTCGACTTGCAACTTACTTCCTCAGAGAAGTCTTTTCTGAACCTTTGGTGTGAATACACCCCAACAATACTCCCCAAAAGCCAATATAAATCCTTGTACTTCTCCTTTATTACAATTATAATTAAATAGCAACAACAAAAAGGGAACAATCTAGATGTTGTTAAGGAAATGGATACATAAACTAAGGCACATCTATACTACGAAATACAATGCAGCCAGCAAGATGAGTGGGGTAGGTCTGTATGTACTACATGGAAAGATCTCCAAGATACTATGTTAGAATTTCAGCGCCTTGTTTATGAGATATATATATATATATATATATACACACACACATATATGTAAATACATAGGAAAATTACTGGAAAAGGGCACAACGAACTGTTGACAGTGGTCACTTGAAGGGAGAAAAGTGGGGTTGGGGGAAGGGGAATAAATGAAGAGGGGTTTTCACCTTTAATTCTTTATACTTCCATATTATTTGAACTTTTTGCAATGAGAATTATTCATGTGTTACTAGACTGATTTTACATGTGATAGTCTGTATAAACACTTGCTAATTGTCTGTCTCTCCCATTGGATGTAAACCAAATCAAGGAAGAAACAGTGACTGTCTTGGTCAGCACCATCCCCAATCCCCTAACCTAGTGCATGAAAGAGCGTGGGCACTGAATCCATGGCTGCCAAATGTCTCAATGGATGAATCTTCTGTCACTCCAAGGTTTTTGCACCATGGCTACTTTCCACCCAATCCTCACAACTACCAGGGTAACCTCACTCATGTGTACTCTCCTTTTATCCAGTTCTCACCACCGGACCCATCTCTCCACCCACAGGCCACCCTAGCTCCCTGACCAACTCCTTGGATAGTTTTAATCATCCACTTACTTTTATCTATCCCAAGCTGATAAAAGACATCATACCCTGGGCACACACTGGGCAGATGCACTGAGCTGACCACCAGTTTCCTTCCCATCTCACAGCTGCCCATGTGGTATGATCATCCTATTCTATCTACGGGGCTCCTGTGCCT
This sequence comes from Cheirogaleus medius, assembly GCA_008086735.1. Lineage (NCBI taxonomy): Eukaryota > Metazoa > Chordata > Mammalia > Primates > Cheirogaleidae > Cheirogaleus > Cheirogaleus medius. The sequence continues at coordinate 2,225,378 of VBSM01002121.1, read as the reverse complement.
GATCCCTTGGGCCTGAATTCTGCCTGTCTTAATTCCTAAGCATTGCTCACCCTAGATTTCCCTTTTCTTTATTGGAAATGCAGAGTAGAGAATGCTGAGGACCTCTGTCTATCTGTGACTGGAGATGCCCTTCTCAGACACACACACAGGCCCCTTTGCTATTAAGGAGACACCTGCCTCTCCATATTCCTAGTACCTGTTTTATTCTAATGGCTGTATCTAGTGTCAGTTCAGGTCCCTCCCTCCTATTCAGTCTTACTATGAGTAAAAAATCTTGACTTGCTCATGAGGCCTGAATTAACTATGACAATAACCTGTGAAGTAGTCCCATTTTACATATGAAGAAGTCAGTCTTAAAAGGTTAAGTAACTTACTTACTGCAGGTCACACAGCTAATGTAAAGCCAATCCTTCGCACTCAAAGTCAGAATCTCCCTGTCCCCAGCTAGCCACCTCCAATATTCAATTGTAGGCTGCTTACTGAAACTATACCCAGTGACAGTCATGGAAGCAGGTACTGTCCAGGTGCCTTCTGGAAAACAGTTTCCACACCTGTGGCTTTTAGCTCCCTCCCACTGACTCTTGTTTCCCATACTCATGTCTTCCAAGCCTACCTTTTAGCCTCCGGGCCAGTTCCTTGGTGAAGAGAATGTTAGCTAGCTTGCTGTGACAGTAGGCCAGACTTGCATTGTAGAATTTCTCACCCTGCAGGTTATGAAAGTAGATCCTTCCCAGGTGATGTGCTAAGGAAGACACATTTACTATTCTGGATGGGGCTGATTCCTTTAGTTTCTCCAGCAGCAGATGGGTCAGGAGGAAGTGACCTATTGAGAAAGACTAGAATTAACAGAGTTCGGGACCAATGTTGGGGTAAGAGGAGTAGTGGCGAGCACGGCTCAGCTATGGGAGACAGAGAACTCAGGAATAAGGTCTTTTGCCTCAACTTTTTCTTATCAACTAGAGAACAAGTTCAATGAGGGTTTAGAGAAATAGGAACAGCCAAAGACATGAGATATCCTTATAACACAAGGTAGGTCTGGACTATGTGAATATGAAAGTCCCATCTCATTCCAACTTTGGTTAAAAGCACTCTTTAAGAGTAGGTGGTCTCTACCTGATGCTGGCCACAAGGATCACTACTAAGAAGGCAACATAGCCCCTGCCAGGGCTTTCAGGCAGGATCAAACTATTTATTATTCACACCTGGTCTATTATGACCCTGACGTCCAAACATACCACAAAGAAGGCTCAATCTGACCCCTAAGTTTCCAAGGAGAATTTTGGTCCCCTCTAGCTTTGTGATAGGGCCACATTTCTTACCCAAGTGGTTGACTCCTATGTGCATTTCAAAGCCATCTGTTGTCTTAGAATAGGGACACATCATCACTCCTGCATTGTTGATCAAAATGTGGAGGTGCTTTTCTTCTGTAGGGAAGATAAGACAGAGTATGGAAGTAGCCAGCCACAGCTGTTACATCTTAAAAAACTGCCTCACACCCAGGCCTTGAAAATGAGAATGCAGGACTTCAATCCTTCCTCCATTTTCCCTTCACGCTTATTTTGTTATTGTTTTTCATGGTTAGACTTTAGTTGAATCCTACATACTTTTATTATAGGGCAAAATTCCATTTTGTACTACCAAATGACCTTTCCAATCTTTCTAGTTCAGAAGCTACTTACTGCTTTTGGGAAGTGTTCCATCTACCTCTCCCAATAAAAAGACTTTCCAAGATGAATGGAAAGATTCCAAAGCAAAGGGAAAAGGATGTTCTGTATGCACCCCTGGCACTGGGATTCAGGTCCCTAAAGAAATACTTGTTTCACTTCTTTGTTACATCATCCAACTCTCTCTCATGGTTCATTTCCTCCCGTGGTTTGTAAAACGTTTTACATGACAATCATGATTGTCTGGAGTGTAAAACATTTTGGCCTGTATGTTGTCATCTGTAGCCAACGACTGTCATCTCTGTAGTAAGCGCCAATTAAAAAAGACCACTCCCGGCCAGGCCAGTGGCTCACGCCTGTAATCCTAGCACTCTGGGAGGCCGAGGAGGGCGGATCACTCAAGGTCAGGAGTTCGAAACCACCCTGAGCAAGAGCGAGACCCTGTCTCTACTAAAAATAGAAATTAATTGGCCAACTAAAAATATATAGAAAAAATTAGCCAGGCATGGTGGCGCATGCCTGTAGTCCCAGCTACTCAGGAGGCTGAGGCAGAAGGATTGGTTGAGCCCAGGAGTTTGAGGTTGCTGTGAGCTAGGCTGATGCCATGGCACTCTAGCCAGGGCAACACAGTGAGACTCTGTCTCAAAAAAAAAAAAACCACTCCGATATGAGGAGTTCCCTCCCTTCTCCTACACTTTCTTATAAAAGCTTTCTAACTTGTTACAGACTTTGGAACATGCCCAACTTTGTTGGTGTGTTTTCTCAGGTTGATCCTCAAATTTGGCTTTTAGTAAACCTTTATCAAATTATTTCTGCCTCAACAGCCTTAGTTTTGCCTGACAGCCTTCGTGATTCTCAACCTTATGTAAAGCCTCAGATGCAGTTACAGCTCCAGCCCTCAAGGACCTGAGGCCTTGTCTCCTATCCCTGTATGGGCGTGTAGACGCCAGATTCTGAAAAGCCCATATTGAGTTCTGACACTTCCATGAGATTTTTGGCTTCAGCTTTTACTCACTGCTATGATTTCCTGAATGCCCTTTTTGTTTCTACTTCTTGAGGATGTCCCTTTGACATAAATCATGTCCCAGTGATCATAATGATTTCAGCTACGTACCAAAAGCTTTTCGCTATATTTTATCTACCATTTCTATGTATTACAGGGAGAGGGATCTTTTTCCTTTTAGCTAAGTTCTGCGATATTGATCACAAAACCCACAACATTCTCTTTGGTTCTACTCTTACCTGCTAAGAAGTCCTTGGCAAAGGCTCGAATGGATTTAGTATCAGACAGGTCCAGTTTTCGCACCAACACCTGCTCGTTCCCTGTCATGGTCTGGATCTCCCTGGCCACCAATTCCCCCTTTTGCATATCCCGGCAAGCTAAATATACACGGGCTCCTGTCAACCAATGAGAAAGAAACTATCAGCTCTGTTTCCGAGTGGGCATTACAGACCTAATACTGATGTTGAATGTTATTTTCAACATTTCTTAAAAAACAGGAATTTTTACAACAGAAGTATTCTGAGTAGCAAATAGACTAAGAAAAATAAATCACTAATACTTAAGTGCCCATTACATGTAGTACTAGGTTCAGACCAGCAAATCAATGGAATACTTAGGTGTTCTTGAATTCCAAGACTGGGAAGAAGAGATGAGAATGATCATCACTGTGAGGGGTAAAACAGCAGTAGCAGGAAGGAATTAAAAACAGGTATACTTGCCTCTTTGAGCCAGCTCTTTGGCTGTCTCCTTCCCAATGCCAGTGTTAGCTCCAGTGACCAGAGCTACCTTCCCAGGAAGCCGGACAGTTGATGTACACACCCCACTGGACAGCATTTTCCTGCAGACAGAGAAGAAAAGCTCATCAATTCTTCGTTCTCCTATCTCAGCCTGGGGTTCCTGCAACTCCCTGTGTCTTCAGATCCCAAGGCTGAAGTTTGCTTTGGTTCCTTCCTCTGTTGTCCTTTTTAGATTTAAGGAAAGTTGGAGGGACAAACACAAAAGTGTTCTGTTCTTGCTCAAAGAAAAAAGTGATTGTTAGCCAGGCATGGTAGTGCACTCCTATAGTCTCAGCTATACAAGAGGCTCAGGCAGGAGGATTACTTGAGCCCAGGAGTTTGAGGTTGCAGTGAGCTATGATGAGGCCACTGCACTCCAGCCTGGGCAACAGGGCAAGACTCTGTCTCAAAAAAAAAAAAAAAAAAAAAATTGTATTACAAGAGTAAAGCTTAGAGCTGCTCCCTGGAGTACAAGAAACTGGATGAATATTTGCTTAGCCAGGCACCTGGCTTTGGTTTGAGCTCTAAGCCACTTTTGACTTAAGAAATCACAAGACTCAGCCCAGAAGAAGAAAGAACTGATCTCTGTATGTCAATCTGCCCACAACTGACATTTTATGGCCTGGAGAAGTGGTTAATCCAATACAAAAAGTTAAAATTATGAAAGCTTGTGAGTTTGGGACAAAACAGGGGGAAAAAAACCATACTTACTCATACACACTTAAGACAAAGAAAACATGTAAGTAAGCGTAAGTAAGTACAAAGGGAAGCTGAGATCCAAGTCCTGCTTTGTCTAATTATAGTCCTTGTTCCAAAGCACCATCCTATACTGCCTTTCCAAATGAATGCATGCACAAACAGTATTACCAGTTCTCAGATTGTTCTTTTCTCTTTTCTGTGATCTTGGTACTCTGGTTAAAACAATCTGTTGAGCAGGAGATACATTTTAAAAGAGCATTTCAGCCTTTTTCACTGAACTTGGAATTGCAAGGTACATGCTCCTAGCCACTGAAGCTACCTGCTTCATGCAAACAGACCTACAAGGAGGCAAACTAACTCATGGTACCCACCAACCATACCTCCCTCCCCAGAGAATAAGCCTCCCAACTGTTTCCCACATCCCTTCCCCTTTAGTTGCAAGAGTGACAACTCAACAGTGTTAAAGTAGGTAGTCAGTTAGGTATGAGGAAGGGAGGAGGGAACAGTTAGTCAACTGGCTCAAACAGCCCTTGAACAAACCGACCTAATAAGAAGAAAAGAATCATTAATTTCCCAGCGTTGCACAGGTACAAAGTGACCTTTCCCCTATTATACATAAGTAAGAACAGAATGCGCCCAGCCTTCTTTGATTTCAACAAATAAAAACAGCAACCATGGCCAGACACGGTGGCTCATGCCTGTAATCCTAACACTTTGGGAGGCCGAGGCAGGAGGATCACTTGAGCGTAGGAGTTCAAGACCAGCCTGAACAAGAGTGAGACCCCCCCCACCCGTCTCTACAAAAAATAGAAAAATCAGCCGGCATGGTGGCACACACCTGTAGTTTCAGCTACTTGGGAGGCTGAGACAGGAGGATTGCTGGAGCCCGGGAGTTTGAAGTAGCAGTGAGCTATGATGACCCTACTGCACTCTAACTCAGGTGACAGAGCTAGATACTGTCTCAACAAAAGAAAAAAAAAAGCAACCTCCCAGGGTTCAGGGCAGTTGCTCCTTTCAAGCCTGCCCATTCCCTTTCTTAAGAGAGTACCTTTGCTTCTGCACAAGCCTTTCCTAAGTCTGTCCACTTTCACTCAATAAACTTGCCACTACCGCTCGGTTGTAGGCACATCCTGAAATTCCTTTCTGTGACATAAGCAAGAACATTTACACTGGTGACATCTTCATGGTGAACCAGCCCGGAGATTATTCCATCCCTGAGTGACCCATGGTGAGTACAGCTGTCTTCACCCTTGACAGCGGATCGGAGGATTTTTCTTCTTTTGCTTCTGCAGGCTTTTCAGTGAGTCACTGGAACATAACCTCACTCCATCAGGCTGACTGCGGCTCTCCTGAAGCAGGGTGGCAGAGGGTCACTCCTCAGCCCATGTAGATCTAAGCGGTTACTAGACACTAGGTGACACCAGCCTAGGGAGCTGACTTCCCCTCCCTGTCAGGAGCCCACGATTCACTCTCTATGGCTACCCCTTGCTTAGTCTCTACTGCTAGATTCCATTCTTATTTCAGAGTACTTTGCTATTGTGGGGAAAAGATGTTTGTGATTTATTCTGTCACTTTGTGAAGCGGGCTTGCTTTTTCAAAGGTCTTTCTGATATTGTTGTGTTTGTTGTCTCTTTCCGTGGAGGAGTTACCGGCAGACGCAGGGCAATGTGGGGGGATGGGAGCTTGGACTGTGAAGCTGTTTGGAAGTGCTCGGACACGCTACACTCCCACATGATTAAGCATTTGGAGGCAAAACTCGATTCAATCAAATTTTACATGGAAAGCGGGAGAAAAGCCTTTCAGGCACAAAAAGCCCCACCTGCTTTAACCCCTGTGTCAGGGCTGAAAGTGCTTCATCAGATTCGGGAGAGACAAGGGTAGGATCTCCAGAGGTCTCGAAACCTGAGAGACACCAGCTTTGGAACCACACATCCCAGCACAGGACCGCTGATAATTGGACATGGCCCATATCTCTCTACTTCGCAGGTGTTAGAGGCCCCTGAGAATAAAATTCCCTGGACAACTTCTCACCCCAGCCCTCAGGGTTCCAGGATGCTGGGGCAGGGATGGAAACCTCCCCCGAGGCCACAATCACTGGGGCAAAGGGGTCCTCCTCTCCGGCACACAGGAAAGTCTGGGGATGCACGGACTCAGCAGGACAGGCAGGCAGAGGTCGGGGACGGCCGCACCCTCCTCTTTTGGCTTGATGAGCCTCGAGCCTCAGAAGGCTTCTACCTCACAGGGGTTAGAAACCCTTGTGAACCTAATCGGTCAGAGGCCCCCGTGTGTTTCCAGGTTTTGTCAAGGGAACCAAGAAAAAATGGGTAATACTCTCTCCACCACCAAAGACTCTTCCTTCAGCTATATTCTCTGGAATTGGAACTTTTCCAAATTAGACAGTAGAAAGAAGAAGAAACTTCTGTTTCTGTGTAATATGGCCTGGCCCCAATATAAGCTTGGTGATGGGGAGGTCTGACCAGTAAATGGCAGTTTAAACTTTAATACAATCCTTCAATTAGATCTCTTTTTGTAGACAGGAAAGCAAGTGGATAGAAGTTCCATACACGCAAGGCTTTATGGTGCTCAGAGAGGACCCTGATAAGTGCAGTTCCTGCTTTGAGAAATGCTGACCAGGTAGGCCAGGCTCACCTTACCCCAACCCCAGTTTCAGACTCCAAGATCCAGCCACCTCCAGTGACCCCTAAACCTAACTTAGAGACTCCTTCCCTGAAGTTTTCCCCAGATCACCAGCCCGTATACCCAACATTGCCAGATAAGCCTTCAGGAGCAGACCTCTTTTGCCCTCTGCAGGAGGTAGCAAGCGGGCCCCTGGGAATTACTCAAGTCCGTGTCCCTTTTTCAATGTCAGATTTAAAACAATGCAAGGAATGTTTAGATAAGTTCTTGGAGGACCCTGATAAATTTACTGAAGAGTTCCAAAACCTGATCATGTTCTTTGATCTGACTTGGAGAGATCTAGTGGCTGTCCTATCCTACGGCTGTCAGATAGAGGAAAGAACTGGAATTTGGACTGAGGCTCAAGCTTACGTAGAGGCTTTACATGCAAGTCAGCCCAGCAGGTACCCGGTAGGACCAGCCTTGAGAGACCAAGGTCCATGTTTCACAGCAGACAGTGCCATCTAGGCCACATTTTGAGTCCAGGCCAGTGGAGGCTGTTGGTCCAATGCAAAGAAGCCACCTTGCACACAGGACCGCCACAGACAAAGAAGCAATTTAGGACATTTTTGGGCATGGCAGGGCTTTGCAGGATTTGGATACCCAAGTTTAAACTTACTGCCAAGCCTTTATATGATTCAGTGCAGTCTATTCTCAACTCCAACAATATCAACCTGTGTTTAACTGCTCTTCTTTCTCTTCTTTAGACTTGTGGGGAGCCTTCCTCTGATCTCAAATCCCCAATATCACTTGGAGTCTATGTCCTGGCAGAAAACTAGGACATCATGGATGGCAGGGATCAGTTTCCATGTAAATGTTGCCCTATGGTACTCCATTTTCCCCTGAGTTTCCTTGACAGAGAGCAAGAACTCCTGGGCCCCTATGTAGGGATGATGCCCCCTGCCAGTTTTAAGTAGTTACAGAAAATGAGACCTCCACCCATACCCCCTTGTAAGATTTCAAGGGCACAGATTTCCTGAGGGAAGAATATTAGAGTAGGTAATCAGGTATGAGCAAGAGGGAAGGGAATGGAAAAGTTTAGTAAACTGGCTCGAACAACAGCCCTGAACAAACAGACCTGAGGAAAACATTAAGAGCCATTAATTTCCCAGCACTGCCTGGTACAAAGCGACCTTTCCCCCATTATATATGTGTAAGAACAGAATGAATACTGACCACTCGGCCTTCTTTGACTTCAACACATAAAAACAGCAACCCCTTGGGTTTGAGTCCGTCGCTCTCTTTCTTGAGAGCATACTTTCACTTCTGCACAAGCCTTTCCTATGCCTGTCCACTTTCACTCAATAAACGTGCCGCTGTCGCTTAGTTGTGTGTGCATCCTGAAATTCCTTTCGGAGATGTTAGCAAGAATCTTTATGCCAGAGACATCAAGACCTGTATTTAGCCCTTTCCTCTCCTTACCCAGCAGGAAAGAGACAATCAACTATAAAAGTCCAACTCTGGTCTTACTACCATGACCTTGCTAAATCTGGGATACAGCCCTAGGAGTATCATTCTCAGAAACATCTCACTGAAGTATGAGCATTATTTTCAGTTCAGGTTCAACTTTTCAATGAGATTCCATGTGGATAAGAGGATCCTATGGTGAAAAGAAAAATCTGTGTTTTCATCTGAGTGTGAGCACCCATGTGTACCTACAGGTGAGAGCACTGAGTGTTCAGAGGGGAGAAAAAATAAACTGGAAGAGGGGCAATAGGGAGGAAGGGAGGGAAGAAGGAAGAAAGACTTGCAAGAACTGACAATGTGATTTGGCCCAGCTTCAAGTTCGCCCCTGTGGAAGGACTGTCTCTCTTCATTGGTCCACCGTCACTACTGGTGACTTACTCAGAGCCAATCAGCAGGCTGCCCGTTATGCAGTCCGCTGCTGATTCTCTGGGGCACTCAGCTAGCCACCTAGGCTGATGTGTCACCTGTCAAGACACAACCTCTCATTCTCTCTGCCACTCCCTTCCCCACCCCCCAGCGCATAACTCAGATCCCCCATGCTCCAGCTCCGAAGGCAGGACAGGGCTCACAAGCAAACACTGTTCCTTTTTGCTTCTCTCCTTTACAACACTTGCCCAGAGAAAGAGCGAACCTAACAGTAACAAGAGAGCAAGCACTGGTGCTAAAGATGCCCCGATTCTCATCAGTTTTAGAGAGCAAAATGTGGACTCACTCCTTTGTGCTTCAAAGGCTGGTTTTAGTCACGGGATTTAAGGGGGAATGAGAGTTCGGGGCCACACCCTCCCTATTCTAGGGTCTGAAACCCGCAAGGCTGTAAACTCAAGTGTCTGAAGTAGCCTTGCCCTCGGGGTTCCCTGGAGCCAGACGCGGGGTTCTTAGGCGAAAAAGAGGGCAGGAGAAGCAGGGTACCCCGGAGTGCAGCGCCCTCCCCGCATCCAGGACAGCTGGACCTCGCCTCCAACCTACCAAACTCTGGGCCTCGGCCATCTTGAAGCCCCCCAGGGGAGTCTTCCAAAGAAAGCGCTTCAGTGAGAACCCATGTGCCCCAAGAAAGACTTCGCAAGAGAAGGCAATACATTTGCACAGACCTGATTTGGGGCGCAGCCACGTACAGAAGGAAGGGGAGAAGGAGGAGCAGGAGCAGGAGCAGGAGCCCAACCATCTCGGCGGGCGCAGCGGCAGCTGAGGCAGGATGCCCCAGCAGCGCTAGTCGACTATGGCTTCTCTTCCTAGGCAGGACCTGCCTGGTTCAAAATGCGACAGCGCGGGGAGCAAGGTCCTCTGGGACGTGTAGTCCGGGGCGTGGCGGCCGCAGACAGGCTGCGCTAGAGCGCCGCTTACCGGCGCTGGGAGAAGTTGGCCCATCCTCTAGGCAGGTGCACGCCAAACCTCCAACCATCTGGAGCCAGCCAGAGCCTAGGGCCTGGGGGTCATCCAGCTACCTCTCCCTCTGCGAAATCTCCCCAGTTCTCTATCTCCCCGAGCCCAAATTCAGTCCCGGATGCAATTTTCCCCAATCGTGGTTAGGCAGTTACCGCATAGTTTCTCCTGGAGGTCAAATGTCGGCATCTGGGAAATATTCTAAGGCTCATTACACTGGAGAGGAGCGGTTGGAATCTGACAGTTGGTAAGGTGGGAGGAGTGTGAACCCTTCCTCCTCAGGGATTCCTTTATCCAATGGAGAGGAACCGTTGGTCCTTGAAGACATTCCCAGAAAAATTATTTTATAGTGTCTATTTTGAATTATGATGGCAATATGATTTTCCTGGTATTTGATTGCATGTTCATTGATAATAGAATATAGTTTTCTTGATGACTTGGGTCACTCAGGGTAGCAATGAATTTCTCAGATTAGCACTCACTGTTGGTTTTGCCAACTCATGAAAGTATTTAATCCTGCTTTGAATTAAGGCCATGAACATGTTCTCCATGAATAGTTTCTTTCATATGAGGCCTATTTCCTCCAGAAGAAGGTGGGGGATGTCTTAATAAGTCATTATCTGTCTGTGATTCCCTGACTGCACACAATAATATTTCCTGGTTCTTTTGCATAATTTCCATTTGACTTAAAGACACATGTTCCAAGGTCAATGTGAACCAATATATTTTATAGCAATTGTAGAGAAGAGAGTTTCCTTCTTATAATACAAATTCCTACTAATTAAACATTAGATTATCTAGTAATCATCACATTTTCTCACACTGTCATTAGTGTGTTACCTAATATTTGTATAGGGTTTTACAACATTATGAAAGCCTTTCATGTGTTTTGTTCCTTATTCATTCACTCATTCATTTGATGAATATTTATGGTATTCCTGTAGTGTGCTAGGTACTGTGCCGAGGTCCAGCAGGGGACCAGGAAGACATGACCTCTGCCTTCTCAGAGCTCATGGACTGTCAGAGAAGCCCCTAAACAAATTATCACTGTAAATAAATCATGATGATGGTCATAAGGGGAAACAGAGAAAGCTTTGGAGCTTATAGCAGGGAGGCCTCTCCTGATTGAGTGATCAGGAAAGGCTTCTTTGAGGAAATAACATTTGAGCAGAGGCCAGAGGAAAGATAGTAGGCAAGAAACACACAGGCAAGAGTCCTCTGAGCAAAGGAAAGAGCCTACCTGAGGACTCAGAGTCAGAGAGAGCAGGGTGTGCTAGAGCAACAGAAAACATTGATCTAGCTGGGGCCCCAGGGTAAGGGGGAGTGCCTGAAATAGCAAAAATAAGCAATGCTTAAATGCTTAAATCTCTTGATTCCTTCAACTCTATGATTTAAGTACAATATTTTCCTTATTTCATAGACAAGGAAACTGAGGCACAGTGGAGGTTAAGTAAGTTAGCCCAGGTCATAATGGCAGAGCTAGCTTTCAAACTTAACCAGGTTATATTCAGGGCCCATTATGCCCTTAACTACTGAGCCATATTGCCAAAAGGTGAAGCTGGAAAATTTCTCCCCACCTATATGCACATTTGCATATCCACACAAAATTTCTTTCTTTTTTATTTTTATTTATTTATTTATTTTTGTGAGACAGAGTCTCACTCTGTTGCCCTGGCTAGAGTGCAGTGGCGTCATCATAGCTCACTGCAACCTCAAACTCCTGGGCTCAAGTGATCCTCCTGCCTCAGCCTCCCTAGTAGCTGGGACTACAGGTGCACACCACCAGCTAATTTTTTCTCACTCTTGCTCAGACCGGTCTGAACTCCCGGTCTCACTCTTGCTCAGACTAGTCTTGAACTACTGAGCTCAAGTGATCTTCCTGCCTCAGACTCCCAGAGTACTAGGATTACAGGCTTGAGCCACCTTGCCTGGCCCCAAATTTCTTTTTTTTAAGAGACAGGGTCTCACTTCATCACCCAAGCTGGAGTGCAATGGTGTGATCATAGCTCACTGCAGCCTCAAACTTCTGGGCTCAAGCGATCTTCCTGCTTCAGCCACCCAAGTAGGTGGGACTACAGGCACTTGTCACCATGCCTACCCAATTTATGTATTTATTGCTTTAGAGATGGTGTTTCACTATGTTGCCCAGGCTAGTCTGGAACTCCTGGCTTCAAGTAATCCTCTTACCTCAGCCTCCTGAGTAGCTGGGATTACAGGTGTGAGCTACCATGCCTGGCTTATCCACACAAAATTTACATGTAATTTCTGGTGGTTTAGGGTCACATTGAAATCATCCATGGAACTCAGATTAAAAGTCATTGGTTAAACCCAATAATTGAAGATGGGTAAGCAGGTGAGTTGCTTCAAGAAGCAGAGAGAAAACAGAAAAGACAGCCTTGAGGAGCACTAATGTTATGAAATGGGTAGAGGGAGGGGAGCCTAATAATGGACTGAGAAAAAGGGGCCAGAGAGGTTGGAGATGTATCAGACTAGGTTCAGTGAGAAGAGAGAAACCATGTGATAATTTGAACAGGGAAAGTTTAATAAAAAAATTAACTGTAATAGGGGATTGGAGTATGAAGGACTGGCTAATATAGAGATTGTTAAACTTTTTCTGAAAAGAAAAACAAACATGTTAGGATTTAGGGGGCAAACAGTCTCTGTTACAGCTACTCAATTCTGCCATTGTAACATGAAAGTACCCATAGATAATATGTAAACAAATGAGCATGGCTGTGTTTCAATAAAACATTATTTACAAAAACAGACAATGGGTGGATTTGGCATTTGGTCCATGGTTTGTCAACCTGTGGGCAAGTAAAAAAATGGAACTCTAAAGATTTTTTAAAAGAGCAGATATAATTTAAAAAATAGCAGATATGATCACTATAATATTATACATGATAGCCGATACCTGGGGCTGAGATAGAGCTCCCAAGGAAGAGGCCCTTTCCACTCCTGGGCTGAGGCCCAGATCCTGCTGGAGAGGACACAGGTATGGCACGGTCAGGAAGTCACTATGGTGCTGCATCAGTGGTGCCAGGGAAAGCTGTTCACAGGGCGGTGCCTGGCTGGAGACACTCTGCTACAAAACCACCTGAGGGGGAGGCAATGCTGGAGGAAGCTACTGGCCACTGAGTGCTGATGGAGCCCAGCAGGGGAGAAGCTGTGTGGACTGCAGGAGCCTGGCATTGGAGAAGCCAAGCTTGCTGCAGCAGGCTGCTGGACTAGTTAGTACACCAGAACCAGGGAGCAAGTCCCTCCCCTCCTGCAGTGTCTCTGCAGTGCCATATATTGACAAAACTTAACGTTATGCCAGAAGACAAAGAAAACAAGAATTAAAGGGTCCATCTCTATTTTCACAGAGCAGGCAAGAAATATGAATGGGAGCTGAGAGGCAATCAGTTAATAATTGGCCCAGGAGGGCAAATGGAGAATGTAGTGTAGTACATTTAAAATGTATTTCAAGAAAGTAGATACCTAGCTCTATAGAAGATAAAAAGTTGAGGGGAGGGGATGAGGGATAAAAAAGGTATCTATTGCTTACAATGTACACTATTGGGTGATGGGTACACTGCGGCACGATACAATTCACCCAGGTAACAAAAAACACTGTACCCTCTAAATTTATTGAAATTTTAAAAATCATTAAAAATTGATAAGTTAGACTTCATCAAAATTAAGAACTTCTGCTCTTTGAAAGATACTAAAAAAATAAACTACATACTAGGAGGAAATATTTGGAAACCATATATCTGATAAAGAACTTCTAGTCAGAATGTATTTTAAAAACTCCCAAAACTTGGGATTAAGAAAAAAAGACCCCAGTTTTCTTTCTTTCTTTTTTTTTTCTTTTTTTTTTTGAGACAGAGTCTCACTCCATTGCCTGGGCTACAGTGCCGTGGCGTCAGCCTAGCTCACAGCAACCTCAAACTCCTGGGCTCAAGCGATCCTTCTGCCTCAGCCTCCTGAGTAGCTGAGACTACAGGCACGCGTCACTATGCCCGGCTAATTTTTTCTATATATTTTTAGTGGTCTAGCTAATTTGTTTCTATTTTTTTAGTAGAGACAGGGTCTCGCTTTTGCTCAGGCTGGTCTCGAACTCCTGAGCTCAAATGATGCTCCCGCCTCGGCCTCCCAGAGCGCTAGGATCACAGGCATGAGTCACGTGCCCAGCCAAGACCCCAATTTTCTAAATGAGTCAAGTGCTTTGAACAGACACTTCACCAAAGATATACAAATGAAAAGATGTTCAATATCATTACTAACTAGGGAAATTCAACTTAAAACCACAATAAAATACCAACTACACATCTATTAGAATGGTTAAAATAAAAGAGACCAACAATACCAAGTTGTGGTTTTTTTGTTTTTTGTTTTGAGACAGAGTCTCACACTGTTGCCCTGTCAGCCTAGCTCACAGCAACCTCAAATTCCTGGGCTCAAGTGATCCTCCTGCCTCAGCCTCCCAAGTAGCTGGGACTACAAGAACATGCCACCACACCCGGCCAATTTTTTCTATTTTTAGGAGACATGGTGTCTTGCTCTTGCTCAGGCTGGTCTCGAACTCCTGATCTCAAGCAATCTTTCTGCCTTGGTCTCCCACAGTGATAGGATTACAGGCGTGAGCCACCACACCCAGCCCATATCAGTATTTTTTTTTATTTCAGCATATTATGGGGGTACAAATATTATGGTTACGTAT
>VBSM01002121.1:2191136-2207846 GCA_008086735.1 Cheirogaleus medius | reverse complement strand
ATTTTTGGATGTCACAAGAAGGTAGTACTGCTACAAGCATTTTAGGGGGTAGAGGCTAAGGATGCTGCCAAACATCCTCCAGTGCACAGAACAGCCCGTCACAAGGAAGAATTGTCTGGCTCAAATGTCAACAGTGCCTGCTGCAGGTTAAAGGTAAGGGTTGCTGACTCACAGGGGGAAAATCCATGGAAGCTACATACTAGCAGCAAACTTTTTTATTTTTCTTTCAGAAAGATAATGTGTTTGTTTCACCTTTTAAAACCAAGAAGAAGGAACAAATTTTTTTTTTAGAGGGGGTAAAAAAAATATAACAAATGTGATTCCATTCTGGTGTGCTGTTTGTGGCAGGGACCTGGGAAGAGTTCCTCATGGCTGGGAGTGGAAATGATGGTGTGGTGTTTTATAGGCCCTTTTAGGGAAATGGGGCAAGGGCTGCAGTAGGAAGATTGGACTCGTGACCTTCCAGTTGTCTCGTCTGGCTTCCAGAATCTGTGATTTGAAGACTAGAAGAGAGGAAAAGGAGAAAGGGAGGAAGAGAAAGAGAGGCTCTCTTTGAATAGGGTAGCCAGGACAGGGAGAACCAGGTGGCCGCTGCAGTATAATCGCACTTGATGAATTCCGGCCAAAGGTCAAATCAGCAAGCAGCTTCCCAGCTTTGCTTCATAGCATGTAATGCCCACAGATCCTTGCCTCAGTGTCAACCGTGGGAGGATGACTGACCTGTGAACCTGACCTGTGATTCACGCACAGTACGGCAGGAAGAGGACCCTTCTCAAAGCTGTTGCAAAGGATGAGTGCTTTGTCATCACTGAATTTCAGGTCCATTCCTGCACTGGGTCTTCTGGTGTTTTCATCTCTTTCTGTCTATGACATATCTATGTCTCAGGTTGAAAGTTTCTAAAAAGAAGGTATCAGGTTGGTCCATGGCCTTTTTGATGTCGATTACAACGATGAAATGGGTGATGACGATGGTTTTGCTTGGGTGATAAAACACATTTAAGAATATCTCAATACCAGTTTGAGAAATAGCTTTGTGATATTGTAATGATTAATATAACAAAAATAAACACATAAATTGTTTCAAAGTGATATGAGTTCTTGATCAAAATTAAGGCTGTTGATGCAGAATTTTTTTTTTTTTTTTTTTTTTTGAGACAGGGTCTCGCTCTGTTGCCCAGGCTGGAGTGCAGTCAGTGGTGTCATCATAGCCCACAGCAACCTCAAACTCCTGGGCTCAAGCGATCCTTCTGCCTCAGCCTTCCTAATAGCTGGGACTACAGATGCACATTACCACACCTACCTAATTTTTGTATTTTTTTGGAGAGATGGGGTCTCACTATGTTGCTCAGGCTAGGCAGAAATAATTTAATAAACATTTATTGAAAGCCAAATGTGAAGATCGATCCAGGAAGACATAACAACCTAGTTAGATGTGTTCCAAAGTCTGTTACAAGTTGAAATGCTTTTATAAGAAAGTTTAGGAGAAGGGAGGCGGACTCTTCTTCTCAGAGTTGTCCTTTTACATTGGAGGGTACAATACAGAGGTTACAAACATTGGCTAAAGATAACAACATATAGGCTAAAATGTTTTAATGGGCAAGACAATCGGTAAAAGTTCATGATTTAGAAACAAGACAGTGTCCTTTTCAACGTCAGTAGGGTACATACTTATCAGTACAATCACTACATCAACAGTTTGAGGACACAAGATTTTAAGGAATTCACAATAAGCGTTTTTCACTCAGGGACAGTGTATAAGCCACCAATCACACCACCTTCCCCAGGTGGTTAATTTGGAAGCTTTCCAAATATGACCTATAGGTTATCAGGGTTTTTTGGTTTTTTAGCTGAAAACTTTAAGTTTTAATAGACCATAGGTTATAGGTTCACAAGGTACAAAACGGTACATCCAGTTAAAAGTCTGCTCCCACTCCTGCCTCCCTAGAAGCAATCACTGTTAATTCACTTCTTGATATCTTTTCTGAGATATTCTATGCATATGCTAACATGTCCATATATCCCTTATGCTTTTTAGACAAATGGTAGCATGTTATAAACATCATTCGGCTCCTTTTTTCACCTAATATATCTCAGAGATTATTCCATATCAGTATGTTTAAAAGTATTTATTCTTTTTCATAGCTATATAGTATCTATGATGTGGCTGTGCTATTGATGGACACTTAGGAAGTTTCCAAACTTTTGCTGTTATACACAGTGATGCAACAATAACCTATGAATGCACAGAAGTAGAATGTCTGGGTCAACGGGTATGTGCAGAGCTTTATTAGATGTTGCCACACTTCTTTCTACGGAGGTTGTGACAGCCAACTCCTGCAGTGCATCACTAGCAGTGTGTCAGTATTATTTCTTCACATCCTTGCCAGTAAATCATTTTAATCACTTAAATTTAATTTTAATTTGTTTCTTTCATGAGTGAGGTTGAAGAGCCATTTGCATTTCCTTTTCTATTTTGATTGGGTTGTTAATCTTTTTCTTATTGATTTGTAAGAGTTTTTAATATACTAAATCAATTAGACTCTGTCTATGACACATGTTGGGAATATTCCCCACCAGTTTCTCATTCATCTTGCCTCGTGGGTAGTAGTTTTCGTCATGAAGATTTTCTTTTAACTTTATTTTTTGATTTATGGTTTCCCTGTCTTACTAGAAAGATCTTACCACTTCTTTTGATTTGTCTGTTCACCTACAGGTACAAAATTGTTTAAATTATTATAGCTTTGTAGTACAGTTTAACATTTTGGCACAACTAATCAATAATCTGATGGTGGTCTTTGGATTATAAAATTTAACACTTGTTTTTACGAAGCTGTTTGTGTATTTTTGTAATTCTAGATGCCTTATATTCCTTCTAACATCTCCTCTCCAGAAAACTGTATGCTGTTCTTTAGGACTCTCCACCTCCCAGACAAAATCAATAGAAGTTGAACACCAGCTTCATAAATGCAGGAGATCTTGGATTTGAGTCAAGAAAAGTTCCCCCCTCCCCGGGGGGGGGGAAGATAAAAAGAAAAAAAAAGGTCCCCCTGTGAATTATCTGATCATTCCTTGCTCTGATGGTCAGGTCCATGGCTTCCCAAGGGACAGAAACTGTGTCTTTGTAGTATTTGGCACAATGCCTGGCACTGAGAAGCACTCAGTAAGTATATGTGGAGAGGATGAACTGATGAAAGAGGGAGTCACCACCTGGCCCAGGAGTCTTGTTTCATGCATGAATCTTCCTGGAGGCTTCTCTGGCTTCACAGGAAGGAACAGAACTGGGCACGATTCCTGGGGTCCTGCCCCAGCTCCTTGCCTGTCCTCTTTTCCAGGAGGACAAGGGCTAAGTGAACAAAGGCAATGAACCCCACTTACCCTCCTCCCATCCTCTCACACACATCCAGAGGCTCTGAGAGTTTCTGCTAGCTTTGTGTGTGTGTGTTTCCCCTCATCTTTAATGGCGTTCAACTGAAACTTCACTCACATTCATCACCTCTCCCTTTTCTACACCAAAACCTTGAGTAAAAGAAGTGGGATAGCAAGGGAGAAAGGAATCAATACAGCTGCCTCCTATACAGTGTTAAGTATATGCTAGTTTCAATCTCAAATTTTCTACCTATTTAATAATTAAATACTTAAAATAAGTCAGTATATATATATGTATATATATATATTTTTTTATCATGCCCATTGTATAAGTGAGGAAACTGCGTTAACGAAGAGGTTTAGTAAGTTGCCCAGTGCCATGGAGCTTGTTAAGTAGATGATCTGGGATTTGAACCAAGAAGTCCAGCTCTAAAGTCTATGCACTTAAACACTATACCCTTTCCTTGTAATGTGCATGTGTGTGTTAATTCCACTGAAGGCTGGGTGTGGTGGCTCATGCCTGTAATCCCAGCACTTTGGGAGGCTGAGGCAGGAGGATCACTTGAGGCCAGGAGTTTGAGACCAACCTCAGCAAACATAGCGAGATCCCATCTCTACACAAATACAAAAATTAGCTGGGCATGGTGGTGTGTGTCTATAGTTCCAGCTACTCTGGAGGCTGAGGAAGGAGGATCGCTTGAGCCCAGGAGTTTGAGCTTGCAATGAGCTATGATGATGCCACTGCACTCTAGCCTGGGCAACAGGGCAAGACCCTGTCTCAAAGAAAAAAAAAAAAGCTTCATTGAAGTATAACGCAAAATGCAGAAAAGTGTACAAAAGTGTATAACTCCATGGATTCTCATAAAGTGAGCGTTCCTATGTGCTAGCACCCAGATCAAAGAACACAACACTCCCAGCACCCCAGGAGCTCCAGTCAGATCCCCTCAGAGTCATTGCCCCTTCTCACTAAGGGTAACCACTCTCCTGACTTCTCTTTCCATTCTTCTGGATTTTTTCCCTCATCCTTGTATTTTATTTTTTTGTTTCAAAATTTCACGGGGGTACAAATGTTTAGGTTACATATATTGCCTTTTCACCACCCGAGTCGATCATTTTTCTATTTTAATCACATTTCCATTTCAAGCATCATGGGGTCTATTGCTAAAGTTATAAATATCCTATATTTATATTCTTATTCTATTTCGCAGGAGTAGAAGTGGGGGTGGTTGGGAGAACACATTCCTTATATAAGAGAAATGATTGAGGGTGGGGAGTTAGGGGATAGCTGCTTCAGTTCCCCCGCATTCTCTTTGCCTAAGAGTAAATTTCTACCCTTTCCTCTGTCTCCTCCCTGCCAGGACTACATCTCCCAGCAGGCTGTGCTCTGACAGCTCTCGGATTTAAATAGGATTCTGGGCTCTGCTTAGAGTCTGGCTGTTGCTGAGCACCCAGGAGCGAGAGGAGCAAGAAGCGGCAGAAGCAGCCAGGAGCTGGAGCTAGACCAGGAGCCGGAGCCAGAGTTGGGGTTGTAGCTGGAGCAGCACCAAAAGCAGCAGCAACTAAAGAAGTTGAGAGATGCTGGTTACCTTGGGACTGCTCACTTCTTTCTTGTCTTTCTTATATGTGATGGCTCCATCCATCAGGTTTGTCTTAATTCAACAACTCACAACAGTAGTTTACAAAGCCCTGGGCTGGAAGCCGGTTCTCGGCTGCTGCAAGAACAGAAAGGGAAGGACGCTGAGGAAGAAAAAGTTAGGGCAGAAAAAGCAGAAAGGAAGGAGGGGTTATACCATGTCGAAAAGTGAGAAGGAAGCACCTGGGGCTGGGCAGGAGCGGGGCTGAGTTGAATTCTGATGCGAGTGCAAGGCTGCGTGGAAGACTGTGTTCAACAGACAGCTCGGGTGGAAGTCCTTGCTCTTGCACTCTGTTCCCTTGGGTTTCTCTAAAGCTCTTCCTCTCCTTTCGAGGTCATTGCCAAAGGATTTACTGTTAAGTAGAGGCACTTTGGGAAGGAAACAAACTCTCTTCCCTTTGAGACTACCCTCAAAGAGACTAATGTTTTGGGATGGCTCTTTTGCTGTGGGCTTTCTGGAGGTGTCAAAGAAATGTGTATTCTGAGTGGAGAACTGAAAAATTTCGGATGATAAAGAAGGTTAAACGGACTTATAGGGCCGGGCGCGGTGGCTCACACCTGTAATCCTAGCACTCTAGGAGGCCCAGGCGGGCAGATCGCTCAAGGTCAGGAGTTCGAAACCAGCGTGAGCAAGAGTGAGACCCTGTCTCTACTAAAAATAGAAATAAAATAATTGGCCAACTAAAAAATATATATATAGAGAGAAAATATTAGCCCGGCATGGTGGCACATGCCTGTAGTCCCAGCTACCCGAGAGGCTGAGGTAGAAGGATTGCTTGAACCCAGGAGTTGGAGGGTGCTGTGAGCTAGGCTGATGCCATGGCACTCTAGCCAGGGCAACAGAGTGAGACTCTGTCTCAAAAAAAAAAAAAAAAAAAGAAGGTTAAACAGACTTATCAGGGACAGAGTGTTTTTCTAGGTCCTCCACAGAGACTTGGGTTTAAATGCTAGTTCTGCCACCATTAGAAGTGGGTTGAACTTCTTTGAGCTTCAATTTTCTCTGCTATAATGTGGAAATAGTATTAGAGTGATTGAGAGGATTAAAATAAATTACATATGAAAAATGCCCGGTCTAATGTCTGGCAGTCAGATGATGGGTGGGAAATGTTAGCTCTGCCCTTCTCTGGTCTTGTATTTTGGAATTTGTAAAGTCAACTTCATGTAAAAGGGTGCTCTCTGCACAGAGGTCTGAACAAGGGAGATTTTCTGCCTGTGTGCCCAAGGCCTGAATAAAATCCCTAAAATGATTGGAGAAAGCCTCTGAACTGCCCTACTCTCTAAAACTGGAGAGGCCGCCCAAGAGCAGTATTTGTGTATGCGGCCCGCAGAGCGATGCTTACTGAAGACCCACTGATTCCACTAATGTTCATCACACATATGTTGTGGCTTAGAGGAGGAACCTCTAGAGATAAGAGCTGGATATCCTTGTTATCTAACAAGGAAGGTCCCCATTGTCTCTGAATCAAGAGCACTTACTCTTTTTGCCCAGATGATCGTTTGTGGCTTCTGAGCAAATGACTTATCCAGCCCATGCTGATGGCTACCTTGCCCATGGAAAAATGATTAAATTCTTCAGGTCTCCTGACTATAAATTAAAGGTTCTCTTTGAGTCTGGATGACTTTAACTATCTCAGTGTGGGGTTGGGAAGGATGGTGCATGATGTTCTTGTTTCCCTTGCTGATAGGAAGTTCTTCGCTGGTGGAGTGTGTAAAACACATGTGCAGCTTCCTGGGAAGGTGGTGGTGATCACCGGCGCCAACACGGGCATCGGCAAGGAGACGGCCAGAGAGCTCGCTCGCAGAGGCAAGTGTTTCCGCTTCAGTGTCCGTGGGGCCGTGCGTCCTGCCCTTCCCATTGAGCGCTCTTGTCTTTCCTCCTGGGCTTGGAGGCTCTGACTAGGAATGCAAGGAAGCTGGGTTTCAAGTCCAACTGTGACACCAACTTACTCTGCAGCCTTCAACAAACCTTGCTTCTTCCCTACTCCCTCCCTATTATATAAATAAGGAAAACAATGATGTCTGTGTATAATATTAGTCAAGTCAGTTATTCTAAAAGGAGATACTAAGCAACATTAAATATCAGAGTATAAAACCAGGGCTTCCAGCCTGGGGTTCAGCTGACAGCAAGACGACTGAGCAGTACTACTGTGACAATCCTGAAGTGGCAACTGGGCCACTCTACTGCTTTAGGGATGGCTGGAAGAAAGCTCTGTCCGCCAGTCCCAAGTTCATCTACTCTGCCTCTTTTTCAGCCTAGGGTCTGAACACATTGTCCCCTCTTTGTCTTGGCCCCAGGAGCCCGAGTATACATTGCCTGCCGAGATGTACTGAAGGGGGAGTCTGCTGCCAGTGAAATCCGAGCAGATACAAAGAACTCTCAGGTGCTGGTGAGGAAACTGGACCTATCTGACACCAAATCCATCCGAGCCTTTGCTGAGGGCTTTCTGACAGGTGAGGCCCAGATGGGTAGCTAGAAAAGCAGGAAACTGGGTACAGGAGTGGCTGCCCCGCCCTGGACTGGCCATGGCCCTTACATCAGAACCATCGTTGGTCCCACTGGACAGGTTCTGCTGCATGAACCAGCAGGACGGGGAGGTGGCAAGGAGGTGGTGGGTGGACAAGCTGGGCGGGATCCTTATCATCTTTTTGCCTCGGCAGTGGGAATGTTGGTGTCAGCTCCCTGTCTGGGCTTGCACTGATGCCACTCTCTCCTTTCATTCTGAGAACCAACGCTCTGTGGCCATAGGCACTAGAAGAAGTTGTGCTGCTGCCAAAATTCTTCTGGTTCTTGGTGAACGACCGGCTTCTACTAAGGATCATGAAATCCATGAGTGACAGGGACTGTGTCTGGCTTGTTTTACCACTGGATTCCCAGTGCCCAGCAGAGCGGGCCTGGCCTGGGGTTGGTATTCAGCACACATTTGCTGAATAAATGAAGGAACAGTGTCCTGGAAGATATGAATAACTAAAATTAGAAACCCAGTGACAGTGGTTATTGAATATCACTGAGATAGAACCAAATGGGGGATAGTTATTGACTGCTGAGGCAATACCTTGTCTTACTTGGTCTTAGAAGAAAGGAGCAGAGCAAGTGACTCCTATGAAAACCTTGCCCCAACAAAGAGACCTCACAAACAAAGGCAAGGGGCAAATACTCAGGACTGTGACAGGCAGCTAGTGGACTCCTTGCCTAACCGCAGGGTCTCCTTGGTTGTGCTCTGTAGAGGAGAAGCAGCTTCATATTCTGATCAACAATGCGGGAGTGATGATGTTACCATATTCCAAGACAGCTGATGGCTTTGAAACCCACATAGGAGTCAACCACCTAGGTAAGTACCTTTGGGAGACTGAAAAGTGAGGCACACCCCACCTGTTCTGTGTAGGAAGATGACCCTGTACCAGTGCTCAGAATCTCCAGTGGTCCTCACAGAGCCTAGGATTCCAACAGACTGGACACATGGCTTGTTGTTCACTGTCCCTCTCCTGACCATCCTAAAAAAGTAAGATCTGCCTGCCTATATCATTAAGAAACCTCAAATTTCAAGAGATACCAGGGAGCAGAATGTCATTCTTGGATGGGGCAGTGACAGTGCAAGCCTTGCCAGGCAGAGCCAGGCCTGGGGGTGTGCAGGAATCTGGGTTTGGCTGGAGAGGTCACATCCATATAAGGGCCAAGAGGGTGGGCAAACCTTGAGAATATGAGGTACAAGATAGGCTGGGGTTCAAAGGTCAAGGTGATGGCTCTAGAGTGGAGAAATGTTATTTTCCATGATGATTCCATCCTTCCCTCTGTATTTGAGTATACTTTGGCACACAGTTGTATAATCATGGCCAGAGGGAGTTGGAAGCCAGGAGGTGGGTGTTTCTCCTGATGGGGCAACAGAGAGGTACAAATAAATATAGATTAAGTATTATTACCTTACCTATAGCCTAGCTCTGGCTCTTGCTTTGAGGAATCCACCAACTCAGACCTACTGACCATTAGCACTGTGTTACTTGTGGCATCAAAATTTGTCCACACCGGAAGATAGAAAGCTAATACTGAAGTCCTGTCATCAGCTCTCATCTCCTGAGCCTGGGCTGCCATTCCACTCTTCAGTCTCCCCTGCTCGCTCTCCTCACAGGCCACTTCCTTCTCACCCACCTGCTTGTGGAGCGGCTGAAGGAGTCTGCTCCCGCACGGATAGTGAACCTGTCCTCAGTGGCCCACCATATTGGCAAGATTCGCTTCCATGACCTCCACGGTGAGAAGCGCTATAACAGGACTTTTGCCTATTGCCACAGCAAGCTGGCCAACATGCTCTTCACTCGAGAGCTGGCCAAGAGACTCAAAGGTAAGTCCGAGGAAATTACCAGGGTTAAATAGCAAAAATAGGGTCCTCACACCAGATTAGAGGTTCACAGAAACTTCTGAAATCAGACTGTCAAACATGCACGTTTCAGTAATAGCTCTGTGCACTAAGGAGAATGAGGTTATAGATGGGATAAAAACAGAGTCCTTACCCCCAGGAAGCTTAAAATGGAATAGGGGTTAAGAACTTCATAAAGTGACCTTATCTTTATTTCACATTTTATCTCATATCTGTTATCTTATTTGATTTTCTCAACAACTCTTTGCAACAGGCAGAGCAGGTATTATTACTCCTATTTTATAGCTCATAACTGAAGTCCAAGGAAATGGCCAGCACAAGATTATATGGCAAATGAAGGAGTCAAAACTGGAATATGGATGCTGCGCTTTAAATCCAGAGTGCTTCCTTCTCTGTGCTATTTGTTAAAGTCCATGTGGTCAACTGAGCTACAGAGCTGCCACTTCCTGGAGTCAGGGATCTAGCGCTGGATTTCAGACCCTTGTGCACAAGTTCTCACTCTACCATATACTGGCCCCATATATATGTGGACATGTCTTTTTAACCTCCCCTGACTTTATCTCCTCGGCTGTAAAAATCAGGTAAGGTCAGCTCTTGATCCTTAATGACTATGCTCTCCCAGAGTATTAGATGAGCTGCTGGCTCTGACATCTGCAAATCTAGGGCACCATTTGCTATAGTGAATAAGCCAGAGTTTGGGAACAATGGTCTTTACTATCAGAATGCCTAAGGTAGAAGACAGGGTAATCATAAAAATAAACAATAATAATTCTAATAATAACTGGGAGGTTTGTGTGCCATGCACTATTCATATCAACTCATTTAATATTTACAACATTCCTATGAGGTGGGTACTATTATTTTTCCCCACTCTACAAATGAAGAGTCAGGCACAAATAGATTAAGAAATTTGCCCAAGCAAATTTCCTAGCTGAGCCAGGATTCAAATCCAGACAGTCTAGCTCTGGAGTCCATGTTCCTTATATTGGGGTCAGACCTTGGCCCTGCAGCCTGCTAGGTATGACCTTAGGCAGTTTACTTAACCTTTCTATGACTTGGTTACCTCAGCTATAAATGGGCATCTTTTTTCTTTCTTTTTTTTTCTTTTGAGATGGACATGGTCTTGCTCTGTTGCCCAGGCTGGAGTGCAGTGGCACCATCATAGCTCACTGCAACCTCAAACTCCTGGGCTCAAGCGATCCTCCTGCCTCAGCCTCCTGAGTAGCTGGGACTACAGGCATGTGCCACCACATCTGGCTTATTTATCTATTTTTAGTAGAGGCTGGGTCTCACTCTTGCTCAGGCTGGTCTTGAACTCCTGACCTCAAGGGATCCTCCTGCCTTGGCCTCCCAGAGTGCTAGGATTACAGGCGTGAGTCAGGGTTTAAAAACCTAGACTGGTTTTTAAAATTTTTTTGTAGGGATGGGGTCTTACTATGTTGCCTAGGATGGTCTGGAACTCCTGGCTTCAAGTTATCTTCTGACCTCCACCTCCCAGAGTGCTGGGATTACAGACCCAAGCCACCACACCCACTGGGCATCTTGATATTCCACCTTACAAGCCTCTTTAAGAATTAAATAATATATGTAAAGCATGTAGCAGAGCTCTTGAACATAATAAGTACTGAAAATAATTTTGGCACCAAAGGTATCTTGGGGGGCATATTAACCTTCCATAATCTCCATCAATACCCTTCAATCTACACCTCGTAAAACATGCTTGCCAAGCAAAAGCAGCTAAAAACAAGTTCCTACCCATTATCTTTCAATCAGATTGCTACCTCTAAGCGATTGATAATAGTACTTACTGTATGTATTGTTGTTTTATTATTAGTACTTAAACCACAGTATAAAGGTGACATTGAAATAGAAGGATCTTGAACTCCTTTTGGAGCATAGAAGGTTGAGAAGGCTATAGATCTTTCTGGAAGAGATCAATTCATTACTTAGCAAATTCCGCCTGGCTAGGGGTGGTACCCTCTGAATCCTGGAGTTGCATTTCCTGAGTCCCTTCTTCTCACTTGTGTATTTTGCTGTAGGAGATGAGCTGTTTTCCTGGGCTCAGAGTGTGTCCCGGGTCTCACTGTGCCCTCTCTGTCCTAGGCACGGGAGTCACCACCTATGCAGTGCACCCCGGCATTGTCAGCTCTGAGCTGGTCCGGCATTCCTTCTTGCTGTGCCTGCTCTGGCGTCTCTTCTCCCCTTTTGTCAAGACGGCGTGGGAGGGGGCACAGACCAGCCTGCACTGTGCAATGGCCGAGGGCCTGGAGCCCCTGAGCGGCAAGTACTTTAGGTGCGTAGAGGCAGTGGGGGTTCTCTCTACCGCCTGTGTGCTTTATGAGGGCCAGGACTCGCTGGGCTTTGCACCCTGAGCGGCCGAGTTTGTGCCAGGCCTGCAAACCAAATGCTGTTGCTTTTCTAAGGAAACTTACGTTAGAAAGTTATGTTAGAAAGAGTTGCTTTTATGGCTCTATTTTGTACCTGTGTGTCACGGTTCCATGTAAACTTTGTAGCTTTCTAAAAGCTGTCAGAGAAGACTGTCCCTGTTGGTTATGCCATGGAAAGAATGTCAGCAGGCCCTCTGGATCCTTTTTCTCCTCCTTTAAGCATTTGGTTCACTTGATTCGTGAATTCTTTAGTACCACTTAGCACAAAGTGCTGAGGGAGGGTCCTCTCATCCCAGTGCAGACTCTGTCTCCCAATGCTGCCAAGATTGGAACCATCTGTTGGGAATATAGAAGTAGAAATTTCAGTGCTGAATCTCATCACAAACTCAATGGCAACTGGAGCCTGGCAATAAAGGGAAGCCCAGGGCTAAATCTCCTTCCTGTTCCATGACTTAATCCAGCCCAGTCTGCCCTGCTGTCCCACCTTGTCCAGGCTGTTCATTGGTGTACCATTTATTAAGGGAAGCATTGGAAATGATCTCAGTGTCCAATGGTAGGG
This sequence comes from Cheirogaleus medius, assembly GCA_008086735.1. Taxonomy (NCBI): domain Eukaryota; kingdom Metazoa; phylum Chordata; class Mammalia; order Primates; family Cheirogaleidae; genus Cheirogaleus; species Cheirogaleus medius. The sequence goes on along the minus strand of VBSM01002121.1, from coordinate 2,195,531 downwards.
GAGTGGATAAATGACAATAGCTAATGGTGACTGAGCTTTTATAACATGTTGGGTATTCTAAGTGTTTTATATGTATTCATTCATATAATCATCACAACTCCAAGAGGTAGGTAATATTATTATCCCTATTTTTCATATGAAACTGAGTTACAGGATAATTAAGAAACTCACTCAAGGTCATATAGTTCATAGTGGTAGACCTGGGATTTATATGCAATCTGGCTCTAGAGCAGTGTGGGTCAATGTGGTTGTCACTAGCCACATATTGCTATCAAGCACTTGAAATATAGCTAGTCCAAACTGAGATGTGCCGTAAGTGTAAAAATGCATACCAGATTTCGAAGATATACAGATTGAGCATCCCAGATCTGAAAATCTGAAATCCAAAATGCTCCAATGAGCATTTCCTTTGAGTATCATGTCAGTGTTCAAAATTTTTCTGATTTTGGAGCATTTTGGATTTCAGATTTTCAGATCTGGGATGCTCAACTGGTAAGTACAATGCAAACATTCCAAAATCCAAAAATATCCAAAATCTGAGACACTTCTTCTGGTCCTGAGCATTTTGGATAAGGCACTGAACCTATAGTATGGAAAAAGAAATGTAAAGTATCTCATTAATAATTTTTTTTATTGATCACATAAAATGTTTTGGCTATATTGGGTTAAATAAAATATGTTTTTATTAACCCACTATATTGATATATAATTAATATATTACTAAAATTAATTTCACCCAGTTGGTTTTTTTTGAGACAGAGTCTCACTCTGTTGCCCAGGCTAGAGTGCTGTGGCGTCAGCCTAGCTCACAGCAACCTCAAACTCCTGGGCACAAACGATCCTTCTGCCTCAGCCTCCTGAGTAGCTGGGACTACAAGGCATGCATAACCACACCAGGCTAATTTTCTCTATTTTTAGTAGAGACGGGGTCTTGCTCTTGCTCAGGCTGGTCTTGAACTCCTGACCTCAAGGGATCCTCCTGCCTCAGCCTCCCAGAGTGCTGAGATTACAGGCGTGAGCCACCATGCCCAGCCTAAAAATATTTTTAAATCGCGTTTCATATCACAGTTTCTGTGAATCCAGCATATGATACTGTATATATTTAGAGACATATTCTGAAAAGGATACCATAAACATCTCCTGACTGCCAATTCTCATTCCTGGAATTTACCCTCTTTCTCTGCTTTCCAGTGACTGCAAGAGGACCTGGGTGTCTCCAAAGGCCCGAGATAACAAAACGGCTGAGCGCCTATGGAATGTCAGCTGTGAGCTTCTAGGAATCCACTGGGAGTAGCTGGTGGAAGATCTGGGCTTTATCAGGCCCAATACGCCCCGTAATGAAAGGGGACCAAGGAGAAGGCCAGCCCCAAAGGGTTGTCCTGGCTGGCTGCTGTGAATCCTGCCCACTCTGATCCTCCAGACCCTTCTGGAAACATTTGCACACTCCACTGTCTTGTGAAGGTGAGACGTTCACGCCTACAGAACATTCTTCTCCAACAATTGGAGAGTTGGCAACCGTCAGGGTTGAGGGAGTGCAGAGGACTGGGAAGATCCTGGACTGGGCATGGAGGTGGCAGAAGAGCCTGGGCAACTGGGGCAATTTCTCACCAGCACCAGAAACTCTAGCCTGCATGCTCAGCTGCTGCCACAGGAGCATCAGCATTACGTATTTCCAGGGGCTATAGGTTCAAACTCTTGATTGTTCTCTTTCCTTTTTGAAATACAAGTCGCAATTCTAGAGTCTGGACCAACTCAGGAAGATCTCAGCTAACCTCAGCCAAACTAGATTCCTTCCTCCGAGCATCCTGAAGCCACTGTGTGAAGGACCTTCCCATTTTCAATCATGCAGATGATTTCTTTTTCCAAAGAGTTCCCTTTACCTCAATTTTTAAAGGAATAAAAATTGTGCATTCATCTTATTGCCTTATTTATTTTCAGGGGAGCAAGGGAGAAATGGAGCAAAGAAGGGAAGGCAGCCTAGTTTCTTCTAGTGCTAACATTTTATTATCTAAGAAGCAATAGGAGTGGCTTAAATTACAGAGATGCTGAGCTCCCCCTACACTAGGGCCAGAGGTAGGACTTCGTTTAATTTGATACATAGATGCAGGAAAACCAAGCCCTGATAATCCTTCCACCTAAATTCCTAGCTCTTCTTCCTTCTGGCCACCCTGCTTTCCTATGCTGTGGCCCAGATGACCTGCTTCTTGCCTCAAGTGCTGAAGGTCACCAAGAATAGGTGGGGAGATGTGCCTAATCTTTTCATCCCATTGACTCAGGAAGCCATGCTTATTGGCTCCAGTTCTAAGGTATCCAAAGAGCATCTGGTGACAAAAATGCTCTTTTCTTCCATAGCATGCAAACTTAAAAGAAAACCAAAACCTTATTATGGAAATTTTCAAATAGACAAAGGTAGAGCAAATAGTACCATGAGTCCTCATGTACTTGTCATTCAGCATCAACATCATTAACATTTTGTCAATCTCATTTCCCCCCATGACATCTGATTGGCGGCTCGGAGTGAGCTATTTTAAAGCATATCGCAGGTATCATACCATTCGCCTGTAAGTGCTTTAGTGTGTATTTCTAATATGAATCTTTATTTTTTACAAAATCGCAACATCATTGTCACGCTTGATAATAATTCCTGAATATCGTTTAAACTTGGAGTTCAAGTTTCCCTGTTTGTCTCACAAATGTCTTTTTTTTTTGAGACACAGTCTCACTCTGTTGCCCAGGCTAGAGTGCTGTGGTGTCAGCCTAACTCACAGCAACCTCAAACTCCTGGGCTCAAGTGATCCTTCTGCCTCAGCCTACCAAGTAGCTGGGACTACAGGCATGTGCCACCATGCCCGCCTAATTTTTTAAATGTATTTTCAGTTGGCCAATTAATTTCTTTCTATTTTTAGTAGAGACGGGGTCTCGCTCTTGCTCGTTTCGAACTCCTGACCTTGTGCAATCCACCCGCCTTGGCCTCCCAGATTGCTAGGATTACAGGTGTGAGCCACCGCGCCCGGCCTTACAAATATCTTTTAACTGTTGGTTTGTTCAAATCAGGGAAAGAGAAATCGTCCTTCTGAAAAAAGGAAGCTTTTCTTTCCAGAAGCATGGCAAGTTCCTTGTGGCTCATTAGACTGAACTGAACACCAAGCTCCCTTCTGAACCAATCCCTGTGGCTAGGGATGGGCTATGTTAATTGGCTTAAGCCAATCTCTACCCATACCTAGAGCTGGGCTCCATCCCACCCACCTCACGCAGTGGGGAACATTATAGCTAATGTAAAGCACTTACATTAATTAGGAACAGATTTCCTCACAAGAACCCTTTGGGATAGGCCCTATTGCTATCACCATTTTAAAGATGGGAACACTGAGGCATAAGAGAAATTAAGTAGCTTCCTAAAGTTCACACACCTGGTAAGTGGTAGGTGTTAGGGCCAGAGATGAGAGGGAGACACACAAAACCTCGTGTGTAGTAAAATGTTTTCTTTTGAGCATCTGGGTGTAGATGGGTGGAGGCCAAAGAGCGTCCACCACGAGGGAGGGGAAAGCCTTGGGTTTTATAGAGGGTTTTTTCTGGGGTGGTGGTGGGGGGAGTAACACCTGCAGAAATGGGGAGGGGGGTAGTTTCATTCTTATCAGAGGGGATAGGAATGCTGGCGTCGCTACAGCTGTCTGTGGTCAGAGTTAGATTTACAACCTTGGACTCTCCAGACTCCTACGGCTTTTGTTTCACAGACTTTATGATCACGATCTAAGTATTACGTCCTATACATACTTTTTCAAGTTCCCATCCTAAGCCAACCGTAGGGTGGAGTCAACTCCAGAACCTGGGCTCTTAACAGCCATTCTCTACTGCTTCTCATGGTGGAGGAAGTGGCAAATGCACCCAACGAAAAATCCAGAAACATGAATAGGCAAAGAGAAGGACTAATACTGGGGAAGCAACCATATATGTTCACTACTGAGACTATGGTCTTTGCATTATATGCTGTTGGGTCCAGTGGAGAGCCTGATAAAGAACGAAGGGAAGAAGGAGGAGAAAACAAGGAAAAGGCAATGCAAGGCTGGGAGACACAGCATGCAGGGCATTGACGGTGACCTTGGATGTCTCCTCTGGACAGGAAAAACAGAAAACTTGCCAAGTTTGCCAGATTGTTAGTATGATTGACTTAATGAAGGTCATCTTATTCTTTTTTTCTTATTTATCTATTTATTTATTTATTTTTGAGACAGGGTCTCACTCTGTTGCCCAGGTAGAGTACAGTGGTGTCATCATGGCTCCCTGCAGCCTCAAACTGCTGGGCTCAAGCGGTCCTCCTGCCTCAGCCTCCCAAGTAGCTGGAACTATAGACACGTGCCACCATGACCAGCTAATTTCTATTTTTTTTTTTGAGTC
>VBSM01002121.1:2155494-2191036 GCA_008086735.1 Cheirogaleus medius | reverse complement strand
GGCCTCCCAGAGAGCTAGGATTACAGGCATGAGCCACCGCGCCCGGCCTGATTGTTATATTTCTAATAGGATTGCTGGGTCAAAGAAAACTTAAATTTAATTTTAAAAGATATTACCAAAATGCGAGAGAGTGCACTATACACATTCCCATCGACTGCATTTGTGGTACCCATTTCCCCATGTCCTTGCCAAGACAATATGTTAACAAACGTTTGATCTTTATCAATCTGATAGCTGAAAAATTGCATTTCATTATGGTTTTAACTTGTATTTCTCTGATGAGTTGAACTTTTTAAATGTTTATTGGATATGTATTTCTTTTTATAGAGGATACTTATTTACATCCTTTTGCTTGTTTTTCAATTGGGTCATTAGTGTTATTCTTATCGATTTGCAGGAATTCTTTGTAAATTAAGGAAATCAGACCTTTGCCATATATGTTGCAGATGTGTTCTTCTAGGTTTTGGTGGTCTTTTTATTTTGTTACAGTGTTTTAAAACATTCATAAGCAATAAATTTGATTATATAAAAATTCTTTCCATTATCCTAAGTGAAATAAGCCAGACACAAAAGGACAAATACTGTAGGAGTACACTTACATGAGCTATCTACAATAGTCAAATCCACAGAGAAATACAACAGAAGTTATCAGAGGCTGTGCGGAGGGGGAAGTGGGGAGTTATTGTTCAATGGGTGCAGAGTCTCAGTTTGGGAGGATGAAAAAGCTCTAGAGATGGACAGTGGTGATGGTTGCACAACCATGTGAAGGTACTGAATGCTACCAATCTGTACACATAAGAATGGTTAAAATGGTAAATTTTTTAATGTATATTGTAGCACAATAAAAAATTAGTTCTTTCAAAGATCCTGGGGTTTGCATCTGCTTAGAAAAACTTTCCATACCTCAAGATTATAGAGAATTCCTTTTATTCTTCTAGTATTGTTAATATGGATTTGGTAGAAAGTACAGCTCTAGGATGAAGGTTTGAGGTGCAGAGGCTTCTGAAACAGTCAGGGGAGGAGATGACAAGGACCTGAACTAAGGTGATGGAGCAGAAGAAACAGGTGTCTCTGGCTGGGATGGTAGGATTTGGCTTTCCACTGACGTACACTTGATGCATGGTAGTACATGAATGTTTGTTGAATGGGGGTGAGGAAGAAACAATCAGCACAGAGATTTCTAACCAAGCAGCATGCACAATAATAATATTAAATACTATTTAATATTTACTATTTTTTTTTTTTTTTTTGAGACAGAGTCACACTCTGTTGCCCAGGCTAGAGGGCCATGGCATCAGCCTAGCTCACGGCAACCTCAAATTCCCGGGCTCAAGCAATCCTTCTGCCTCAGCCTCCTGAGTAGCTGGGACTACAGGCATGCGCCACCATGCCCAGCTTCTATATATTTTTAGTTGTCCAATTAATTTCTTTCTATTTTTAGTAGAGACGGGGTCTTGCTCTTGCTCAAGCTGGTTTCGAACTCCTGACCTTGAGTGATCCTCCCGCCTCAGCCTCCCAGAGTGCTAGGATTACAGGGGGTGAGCCTAATATTTACTATTAATATTAATATTTAATGAAGGAGGAAAATCAGGTGGGTGGAATAGGGTGCATTCTATTTTAGATGTGCTAATATTTTTAGGGGCAGGTCAGCCACGTGGCAGCCAGGAGGCAGTCAAAAGGCAGATCTGACATGGGAAAGAGTGAAGGGGGACAAATTTGGTTTAGAATTCAGCCAGTCAAGTGATTGCTGAAGCTATGGGATTGTGTGGGAGAGGGAATAGTTAGAACCTTGAGGAATTTAAGTGTTGTAAGTGGGATGAAGAGAAAATATAGCCAAAGAAGCACATAATCTGTATAGGAGATGGCGATATAGGCCTGGAGGAAGTGGCTTGACAATGGAAGACTGGAGGGTGTGGTAGTGGAGGTGGTAGAGGAAGAGTTCCAAGCAGAAGTAACAACATGAAGAAATAGGTAGCAGGAAAGCACTCCACCAAAGAAGCTATTCAGTAACCAGAAGTTAAAAGAATTTGTTGTAGAAGAACTGGAATTTTCAGGAATGGGCCAGTCAATACTGTCACTGTGGAAGAGGATACAAAGACCAAGAAGAGGCCATTTCTTCTACGGTTACTGTGACTATTGATATTTGGTTGCTTGGGTATTGAAAGAGTCTAATAGCCTTGGATCTACTTTGCGTAAGCTCCAGCCAAAGATATCTGGTAACCTTGAAGTGTCTCAGGTTTCTAAACATCTTCAGTGCTCACCTAACCTAGATTTAGATTATAGTGTTCCAGTTTTCTCTGTTGAGAGAGATCTTTGTGCTATGTTCATATCATGTGGTTTTCAGGTCTACTTTCATCATTACTGTCTGTTATGTTTGTTTTTAGTGTTTTTTTTTAAATGAGAAATTGGATGAGATCATGTTTCTGGGGAAAATAGATAATGGCAGCGATGTCACTGACCATGGTTCAAGTGTCATATTACAAACATATATGTCCTAAGAGGGTGGCAAAAAAACAGTTCAAGCTAAATTTGAGTTTTGCTTTCCCCAGAGACCCCTCATGTGGTTTCAGATTCACAATTTGGTTGATATTGAAAAGACATATGGAGTTTAAAAAATGACAAACAGCATTTTAAAATGTTTCAGAGGCCAGGCATGGTAGCTCACGCCTAGCACTGTGGGAAGCTGAGGTGGGAGGATTTACTTGAGGTCAGGAGTTTGAAACCAGACTGGGCAATAGCGAGACCCTGTCTCTACGGGGGAAAAAAATTAGCCGGGCATAATGGCGCATGCCTGTAGTCCCAGCTACTTGGGAGGCTGAGGTGGGAGGATTGCTTGAGCCCAGGGATTTGAGGTTACAGTGAGCTACGATGACACCACTCACTGCATTCTACACAAGGTGACAGTGAGACTTTGTCTCAAAAGAAAAAATTTTCCATTTTTCACCCATCAGACTGGCAAAGGTCTAAGAAGTCTGAGAACTGTTGGGGCAAGAGTGCGGGGAGGCAGCATTCTCTACACTGATGGTGAAAGAGTTAATTGCTAACACCTCTTTGGAACGTACCTGACAATATTTACCAAATGTACTTACCCTGTGACCCAGCAATTCTGGACAAGATAATTCATTGCAGCATAATCTGTAGTGGCAAAATATGGCAACGACCTAAAATGTTCATGAGTAGAAACTGGTTAAATAATTACAGCATATCTTCACCATGAATACTTTAGTCACTCATGCCTATTTATGCATAAAGTAGCTCTGGAACTATATAGTAGAAACTAGTAACATTGGTGGCCTCTGGGAGGGGACTGGGCTGGGGGGACAGGGATGGCAGGGACTTTTCACTTACCTTTCATACTTTATGAATTATTACTTATCTCCACCTCCCCCCAACTGATGCAAAAAAAAAAAAGAAGGGGTTTTCTGGTGGTAGAGAGAGTACCAGTAGTTTTTAACACATAGGAAACATGAGATAAATGCTAACTAAAGAGTCATCCAGTCATTATGGGCATTATTTAGAGAAAGGTTAAGAGTTGAAGGCCGTATGATCTTTCCCACTCACCTTTTTTTTCCACAAGGAAAGAGGATGGGAAGGGTAGGAGCAAGACAGCACAAAGGAGTCATGAAATCAAGAAACTTGTTGGATCGACACTTTATTGTGGCTTGCTTGTAGTAAAACATTCCACCCCTCGACATGGACGTTGTTTTGGTGGTGGTGGTGTTTTTTGCTGGAGACCACAGTGTGATGCTCAAAGGCCTTTAGCCTCATCTTATGTCAATCTAGTCAATGGTTGCCTATTTGATACTTCAATTAGTTAGAGGAAAAAGCCAGGAAAATCTGGTCTTATCATCCCTAATTAAGATTTGTGACCCATTAGTATAAAGTGCTTATGCTCAGTGCAAAAAGGACAGAGTCAGAAGGGCAAGCAGATGTCAGAGAATGACATTTCCTGGGGGATGGATGCGTCCTATGACTCAAGGAAGGAAAAGCTAACTTTAGCCCAAAGGGATCTAGTATTTTCCTTACAGTCTTTCTCCTCTCTAACAGGACCAAACTTTTAATCTGACAGACGTCCATGAGAGTTGTTTATTTTACTACTAAGAAACTTGGTTCAGAAGGAAATCCACAGCATTTCTAAGCACCAGACACTGACTTTAGCTTCTAGTTTCTGTTTGACTCAGCATCAAAGGTGAGAGCAACATGCTGAGCTCTGGCTGGTGGGAGGCTCAGAGCTGCAGAGCTTTTCTTTAAGCTTCTCATTTGCAAATCCAAGTCACTAAGGATGACAGATCTTTTTCCAAACATTGTTACATTTTGGGGGGAAGACAAGCCAGTGTACATTAAAAAGCACTTAACTTAGTTTTCCACCAACTGAACGTGACTTATTCATTGTTCCCTTGTTCTGACTCTTGTCCACAGGCCCAACTCTGAAGCCTACCCCTGGACTACCTCTGTTAAGACAGAGAAAAGAAGTGCCCTGACTTCTCAATGGCCCCAGGTGTCTGCAAATCCATCCTGTGGTCCTGAAGGGACTGAAAGGAAGCAGGAGAGAAGAGGAAGAGTTTCCTAACCAATTCAAGGGGCACAAACAGGATTGCAACTCAAATAGGTAAAGTCTAGACATTTAGTCCTAGGATCCTGGCTACCATATCTCTTCCCAGAGTCTTAAAGGCATGTTCTCTTACCCATCAACTCTGCAGTAGGGACATTCATGAGAGCCAGCCCTGTGCTTGTGAGCAACCCCCCTGTACTGCTTTTGGATGGTTTGCCTTTCTCACAAATGTGATGGGGACGCTCCTGCCTATGCGTCAGCCTCCCAGACCTGATCGCAGGTGTATGCACCCACAGCTTTCAGATGCCGGCACCTGAAAACACTTCTATTCAGACTACCTTCCAAAGACGCATGTTGACTCCTTGTGCTTGGGAGAGGAGACACCTGGAAAACAGTTTTATTCCACAGGTAGCACTTGCCTCAAAGCCATCTCTGAATTTCGGGAAGGGAAAAGAGGCGATCCTTTTGGCATTGCTCTATACTTTTCTGTAAAATCCCTCTAGTTGAGAGGAGCTACTACAGCATGCCCACATGGAGGGGACTGTGTACAAACAGGAGGACCCGGGTCAAGAACCAAAACGCAGGGAAGGTTTCCAGAGTGGCAGGAGTCTAAAGTAAAGTGCCTCTTTTCAATGGAGGAAGAGTTTCATTTGTTCAGAAATGCTTGGGTGTAAACGTTGGTGCACAGGAGCATGCATGTGTGTGCACATGTGTGTACACACACTCACTCACTCACTCTGAGGTAGAAAGAACTGGCCATCTCCAGACGAACACACACAGATTCCACAATTTTACAGAAACATGGCACTTGTGTGAAAGGTCCTGTCCTTGCCCGAGGAGGCAAGTAGGGTCCAATCCAGCTCTTTCCAACCTGGGGCGGAGCCAGACAAGTCCCACTCCACAGGAGGAAAGAGACGAAGGGCACCACCATCACTGTTGTTGCCATAGTTCTCAGGCCACATTCCCCTGGCCCCACTGCCCAGGGTCACTTCCTGGAGCCTGAGCCGTGGGCACCCCGGGGGTGGCTTGTCAGAAGCCACTGGGCACAGATGTCTTGCACAACTGCATCCCCACTGCTCTTGGCGGCCTGCTGCACCTGCTGGACGAGGGCCATGGCCCGAGAGTGTTCTTGCTTCACGGCAATCAGGTAGGCAGAACGCAGTTTGCAACATGTCAGGTAGGCCCGAACCTGGCAGTCAGATATAAGACAGTGGAAAAGGAACCATCACAGACGAATCAAATACACAGACTGCATCAGAAAGCTCAAGCAGACGGATACCATTTCTCACCTACCAAATTAATAACTGGGTTTTTGCTTTTCATGGTATTATAACAACTCTTTAAATATTCTGGACATAAAGTATTACATTGTGTGTTTTTTTAAAATAGTATAAAGTTATTACTAACAAGCTAAGAATTTAAAAAACAAGGCAGGGTGGCTGGACTCTGGACTCTGTTCTCTCCCTCTGAGGCACTTCCTCACTGCCCCAAGCTCTCTAGCTTCCTCCTGCCTTCACAGCCAGCATTGCCACTGCCCACAAGTTGTGATTTTATAGTTATCTGGGTGATTGTTTGATTGATGTCTGTCTCCTTGACTAGACTTTAAGTTTTATGAAGACAGGCATAGTGTCTGCTTCTTCTACTCCTTGTATTCCTGGTGCCTAGCACAGGGGAGGCATGTAGTAGACATTCTATAAATATGCATGACATGAATGAATGAATAATGAATAAACCCTCATACCTCCCCCCTATGATGGACACACAGATCCCCCTTCTCTATTTTTCTGTTTTCAGCCTGCTGAATTAAAATTTTTTTAATAGGAAATTTGGAGAGGAAAACACATGTACACAATTAGAAAGGTCTAATTAAGGTCTAACCTTAGTCATGACTTGACTTCTCTTGTTTGGATCAGAGGCAGCTCAGTTTCAGAGTATGTGCATGTGTGTGTGTCTCTCCCAGGTTGTCCATCTTATGAATCCCCAGCTTGGGGAAGAGAAGAAATCCTTCCTTCCCTGGCCCTGGTCTCGCCAGCAGCCCACTGGTTAGCCAGAATTCTGGGCTGGTAAACAGCAAGGGCCTCATGAGCTGCCACAGAGCTTCCACCAGCAGCTGCCTTTCTGACACAAGAGTCCCTTCTAGTTAGCGGAGGGGACTCTTTTTCTTCACGTATCGAGGCTCTACCTTTTTTTGTTCTTGGTCACTAACATCCTTCTTTCCTGTCTAAGCTCAATTACAGATAATCTCCTGTAGCTAGAAGATGTCTGGCATGTTCTGAGGTCACTAAAGTGATCAACTCCTGCTACTTGGGTGTCTGCTTGCTGCTCCTAAGATGTGAGCTCTCCCCAAGTCTTCAGCTCCACTTAGCACCTTCGTAAGCTACATGCATATCACAAGCTGGCAGGCAAAACTCCTATCAAGAGCAGAAGGGCATTTTGCCAGAGTCTGGAATATAAGCTGAATGAAGCTAGTTTTTGGCAAGGTCTTGTAACCTGAGATCGCTTAAGTGCATTAGTGTCACTGCTGAGAGAAAAAAACCTGAAAAAATAATAAGGGCTACCTAGATTTTAGTGCATGTCTCTTCCAAGGATAGACCCTCTGTCCTGCTCAGTGAGAGGCTCACTGAAGGCTTGAAAGTAGGGGACCTGGGTGTATGTCCTGGCTGTTAGGATCTCATTCTGATTCCAGGAAGGTAATTTTCCACATTGCAGAATGTTAGAATTTCATCCTTTCCAAGATTTTGCAAAAATAAATGAAGAAATGTTTAGAACATGTTCTCTTTAACCCTGTGATTTACAGACGCCCAGTAAATTCAGTCCAGGAATTAGCAATATTGCCCCAGGGAGCAGGTAAGAAGCTGTTCCCCTGACATTAGTTTTCATCAGGAGGGACTCAGCTGCCAGATCATTCCTCTGCTGATGGCCAGGGCAGCTTAGACCGGCTTGGGTTTCTCCTGCCTTTCCTGGCCTGGGGGCCTTCCTGCAGATGGCGAGAGGACCCATCCAATGGTTAGCCACAAATGGGGACAGCTGGGAATAATTTTATTCTGGCTGGCACCAATTTCCCAAACAGGGAAGAGCTTTTCACAATCAAGGAGAATGAGACACTAGTGGACACTGTTGGTCCAAGGGTTGGGTGAGGCTTTTCCTCACTGTACCTTTTTCCCTCCAGGATAAAGAAATACCTGCTCACTCTAGGAACTTCATTCAGTCAACCTAAAGATGGAAGCAAGGGATTTCCTAGGGCTCTCTCAGAGAAGACCGTAGTATAAAATGGAGATTCAAGAGCAGCCTAGGACACATTTGTCTTGGGGACAAAGAATTGGGAAAGTGATGTTCACTTGTTCCCCACCTATTCTCCTCACCTATTCCCTCCCTTCTATACCCCATCCAGGTTCCAGCTCCACTTCTGGACAGCAAAGAAACTGAGATACAAGGTTGTATGGGAACTATTGTGGGAAACAAGGGATAAAGGTGACAACCAAGCCCAAGGTGTTATTCATTAGCACCCCAAGGGTTTGGAGACAATTCTGCTCACCTTGTTGTCATCATTGTGTATTGCCTGGATCAGACCCTCAAGTTCCTGAGCAGAACAGAAACATACCAGTTGTGAGAGGGAGAACCCAACACAGTTTCAGCACAGCCATTCTGACTTCAGTATGGGGATGCCTGCCTGACTTTTTTTGTTGTTGTTTTTTAAGAGATGGGGTCTTGATACGTTGCCCAGGCTGGAGTGCAGTACCTATTCATAGGCACAATCCCACTACTGATCAAGCATGGGAATTTTGACCTGCTCCATTTCTGACCTGGGCTGGTTCACCCCTCCTTAGGCAGTCTGGTGCTGCCCTGCTCCCAGGAGGTCACCATATCAATGCCGAACTTAGTGTGGACACTCAATCGGCATAGTGCACTATCGCCCAGAACTCATGGGCTCAAGTGATCCTCTTGCCTCAGCCTCCTGAGTAGCTGGGACTACAGGTGTGCACCATCACACCCAGCTGACTCTTCTTTTTAAATTCAACTCCCACTATAACACCAAGAAAGGAAATCTAACCATAACACTAAGCTTGGGAATTTGGGGAGAAGGAATAGCTCCCAAGAGGCCTGCCTGTCTTTGGCCTTCAGAAATGGGTGTGGTTCTGTTCACCTACAAGGAAGCCACAGGGGGACAATTTTGTAGGCAACATTTTTCAAAGGCCACCTGTTGGCTCACCCTGGTCTCCTCCAGAATCTCAGGGAGAAGCTCAACTCCATTGGTCCATAGGCACTTCCAGGAGCAAACAATATTAGACAATGGGAGGTCAAGGGATGCCTTCTGGGGATAGAGGTCATCACTATAAATTTTCTTTCCAGGGAAGGTCGATTAGAGTGAGGCCATTATTGCAGAGGGGTCAGAAAGATAAAGGGATCTTGTAGAGGTTCAGGCATATTATGGGGAACAGAAAAACAAAGAAGGGGATGTGAAGACCTGAAATAGATGGAGAGCTGAGAGGTGTGGGAGGGCGCGCACCTGGGGTGGAATTCTCTTGAATGCTTCCAGGCAGTTGAGGAGGATGGTGTCCCCATCACTTTTGGCTGCCACGCCTGACTCACTAACACACTTGAGCAGTTGTCGGATCTCACTGTATTTCCCCTTCTCCACCAACTGCCGGGCAGCTCTACAGTAGGTCATGGCAGCATCCAGCTGGAAGTCCTGGAACAGGGCATGGGATGATGGACTTAGGTGACAGCAATAGGGGAAGGGAACGTGACATCTGAAAAGCTCCCACTATGCTCAGTACACCTAAGCCACATGGACTGTAGTCACAATAGAAAACATGAATATAACAAACACAAAATAAGCATAAGTTCATTTTTGGACTTAGACATTTAGGAAGCATCCAAAAAAATTGTAGCCTTAATATCTAAAAATGGTAATATCACTTGCTGCTGTGGCACTTTCTGAAAAATTCTGATCAAATTTCCAAGACTGGTTCATTTTCTCTCTAGTGAGTCACCTTTCTCTTGGGGAACAGGTGTGGGGGGCTGGTATTTTCTGCCCTGGACACCTGGTGCTCTGTTAGGAGATGCCTACGTATTCAGAACAGACCAATTCACTAAAAGATTGATTTTCTTAAAACTGCCAGATAAACACCTTAAACCTGGTCCAGGATAACTCTTTTGCCACAAGGCCTGGGTGGAGCTGCCCCGCTGCCTGCCCACCAGTGGTATCTGTGTGTGGAGGGCTTTGTCCAACACTGCAAATGGGTGGGAAGAAAGACATATGACTGATCATTTATGAACCCACTGATCCCTGAGACATGCACAATGTGTACAGTGCCCTGCCTACCCTGAACAGTGATGGTCCTCAGTCGGCTCCTGGGGCATCTTCATGAAGCTGTGTGGTGGTAGGGGATCTGGAGAGATTCTGCCCTTGTGGTTTCAGTGCCCTGCTCTAGCCCCTACGCCAGTGCCACCGCTGTACCTGTGTCCTTTCAACACAAGCAACAGAAAAGGTACCCTAGAGCCAGCTCCTGTGCAGACAGAGGATGGAGGGGAGGGGCAGCCCCTGTGGCCAGTGGAAAGGCCCTGGCTACCCCTTCCAGACACATTTCCTTGCAAGGACAAGCAGTGGTTCTGCAGGCAAACAGCTGTGGGGAACTGTCCTATACCTGGCTTCTGGTATCTATTTGAAAGCTTTTGATGAATTTGTCATTGGTAACTCAGCTTTTGGCAAAGTGGCCTAAAGTCTTGAATTTGACCCAGTTTTATAATAGCCACCTCCTTGATTTTAGCCCTAGTACATGTAAATCTACTTTTCTTGGGATAAAAATTTTCTAAAGAATAATCTCCCATGGGATTGTAGTCAGGTGCTGCTTGCCCTTGGTATAATCTGGAATAATTCAAGTCATACCTGCAGAACACGGAATGCAATTCCAAAACCATCTTCTACATTTTTCCCTCCCAGCATGACCTGAAAAGGAGAGGGAAATGTGATTAAAGAAGCAATAATTACTAGAGTAGCCCCTCAGTCAAGAATGATGGCCCTCATTTATTTAATTATTCACAAATATTTGTTGAGACTCTACTAAGTGCCAGGCACTAGGGATATAAGAATGATCAAAATGTACTTGGTCCCCAGCCTTCTGTGGCTCACATTTTAGTGGAGAGGCAGCCATAAAACACCTGAAATAATAACTAGACAATTACAATTGTGACAAGTGTTCTGAAAAAT
Source organism: Cheirogaleus medius (assembly GCA_008086735.1). NCBI lineage: Eukaryota > Metazoa > Chordata > Mammalia > Primates > Cheirogaleidae > Cheirogaleus > Cheirogaleus medius. Next base: position 2,180,273 of record VBSM01002121.1, on the reverse strand, counting down.
GAGGACAGTTTGCTAGGGGTCTGAAACACTGCACATACCTTGCAGGCAACATCCATTTTCATGTGGTTATTTCCAAACAGGGTTGGCAGAGGCAAAGTGGTGATCTGAGAGGTCCCAGCACTTTCACACCGATGTAAGAACCTGGTCACTTCCATCTGCAGCTGAAGTGTATTCATGTGCCTATGGTGACAGAACACACACAGTCCAGCCTCAGGAGTGAGGTGACTAGGACTGGGTGACTGGGCAGTCAGGATAAGATGGTGATGGAAAAGGCAAAATAAATGATGCAGAGACCTCCAAGTACCCTCTGAGCAGTTACGACAAGACAAAAATGGGTGGTCTAGTGCCACGCACAGATTCATAATAGTTAAGGTGCACTGTGGAATTGGAAGAGGTCTAGCATTTTCTGAGCACCTATGTGCCAGGTCCAACAACAGAGGCCAAGAAAGACATGAACTCTGCCCTCATTGAGTTTATAGGCTAGAGAAGAGATGTATAGCACACAGAAACATAAAATATTTAACGAGTAAATCTATGAAGGCAATAAATGGTAGTGATGGAGCATTTATGTTAGATGTTGTTGTCTAAGCAGAGGGACTGGTAAGTATAAAAGCTGAGAGGAAGAAAGGACTTGGTGTGTTGAGGAACCCTGGGAGGCCAGCGACTGACACTTAGTGAGGAGGAAGAGAATAGCAGGAGACAAAGGTGGAGACCTTGGCAGGGACCAGAACATGCAGGACCTTTTTTGCCTGTTGTAAGAGGTTTGGAGTTTAGTCTGATGGTAGCCTGTGATCTTAATCCCCCCTCCACTCCCCACTTCCCTACTCCTCCATAGGCTTTCCAGGCTGGTATTAGACACTGGGATGACTTGTTTTAGAGTTTTTTTTAAGGGTTCAGGGATTGGGTAAAAGCAGCTTTATCACCAAGAGACACTCAGTTCCAGCCTTTCTGCCCTTCACCAATGGTCCCCTGAGCCTTGAGCTACCTTGACACATCAGCTGCAGTCATCTTTTTTCGGAAGAAGGTGGTTTTCTTCCTTCCAGAGCTGCGAGAATTTTCTTGGAGGTAGATCTTCAGGTGGTCCTTGGCCTTGAGCAGCCATGACAACTTCTCTCCCAGTTCTGTATATGATTTTGCTTTGTGACTGAAGAACCGAATGCATGTCATGGCCGCCCGGACTTGGTCCTAGAAGAGGAAAGTGAATGTTCAGGTCAAAGGAAATCAGGGATATTGGAGGTGGGCTGTGATGAGAATGCTGATCTGATTTCCACCCGTGAAGCCTGGCTGCCAGCACCCATGCCCACCTCCAGCTGAACTGCTATTTTGTGTCCATCATTCCAAGGTCCAAGAGATCCTAAAGTGCATTGACTGGTGGAATTCTTGGGTAGGACATTATTCCACCACTGAAGAGATAAAAAAAAAAAAAAGATGCTTCTGACTCTCCATTCAAATTGGCTTCACTCTTACTCTGGCATTGAATAATTCAATTTCTCTGTAATTTTGTATTGACAATCTTCAGATAGATTGGGAGGAATTTGTTCCTTCTCCCTTCATGCATTTTTCTCTAAAACCACACTTGCTTTTCTATCATTCCTTATGAATTCTGCGTTCATGCCTCACGCTTATCTAGAAACTACCACATACTTCTTTTTTTAGCTTTACATTCATTGCATTCTAAAGAATAGCATTATTGACAAGATTAAAGTTTGCCTCTAAATTTAGGATACAAATCCTAAAAATATTTAATAATGCTAGACAGGAACATGGATTTACTCTAGGGTTAGTCAAACAACAAGACCAGGGAACAAATGGTAGTCTTGTTCCCAATTAGCCTCCCCTGCATGGCAGGGCATCAGCGACGGAGGTAGAGGGCAGGAAGGGGCTGCTATTACCTTCATAAACTGCTGCAGCTCATACAGAATGTGGTAGTAGTTCTTCTTCTGTAAATGTTGGCAGGCAGCAATCAGGTACTTTCCCCAGCTCTCCAAAGATGAATCAATGGATTCTAGCAAGTTTTCCAAAGCATGTAGCTTCCCGCTTTTATAGCTTGGCTGGAAAATGCCTTCTATGAAGACTTCTGGAGGACTCTCCTGGAGCAGGGCAAGGTGAGAAGTCAGAAGTCTTGAGCCTGGGTTCTGGCACTGTCTGGGATCCACTTACTTACCTTCAGCATCCTCCCCTAGTAGTGCTTCTTAACCTTGCGTGTCACAGATACCTTTGAGAATCTCACTCTAGTGATTGCTTCACTTATCTCCTTCCTTTTACAGAAAAGCTCCTTGATGGAGTCATCTATACTCACTGTCTCCAATTTCCCTCCTGTGATTTTCCTCTTGAATACACTCTACTCTAGCTTCTGCAGCCATAACTCCATTGAAACTGCCCCCTACGTCATCAATGACCACGAAACTCTTACACCTAACAGTTAATTCTTGGTCCTCAGCAGCAGCTTTTTTTTTTTTTTTGAGATGAGTCTTGCTCTGTTGCCTGGGCGAGAGTGTAGTGGTGTCATTATAGCTCACTGCAACCTCAAACTCCTGGGCTCAAGCAATTCTCCTGTCCCAGCCTCCCGAGTAGCTGGGACTACAGGTGCACATCACCATACCTAGCTAACTTTTCTATTTTTTGTAGAGATGGGGTTTCACTCTTATTCAGGCTTGTCTTGAATTCCTGGCTTCAATCAATCCTCCCACCTCAGCCTCCCAGAGTGATAGGATTACAGGTGTGAGCCACTGTGCCCAGCCTCAGCAGCTTTTGATATAGATGATGGCTTCTTCCTCTTTGAAAAATCACCTTTTGATTTTTAATTTAAATTTTTATTTTTTTTTGTTTCTTTATTTTGCTGCTTCGTTAACTACGTTTGTAACTACGTTTGTGTAATATAAATTGTTATTTTTAATTGAGAAAAACTTTCCTTATTTGGCCTCTAGGATTTCTCATCCTTTCCAGGTTTTTTTTTTCTACATCTCTGCCTGCTCCTTCTCAATTTACTTTGCTGATTCTTCCTGATCTCTCCAGGGCTCAGGAGGAACCTGTTCTCTTTTCCATCTATACTCACTCTCTTGGTGATTTTATCCAGTCTCATGGCTCACTAACTATTTGTTGATAGTGCCTAAATCCATATCTCCAGACTGTTCATTCCTCCTGAACTCTAGAACTGTATATCCAATTTACATCCAATTGCCTATTTAACTTGTCTGTTTGGGTATCTAACAAACTTAACACATCTAAAACTGCAAGCTTGATTGTTTCTTGAAATCTGCTGTTTCCTCAGTCTTCCCTTTCTCAGATGGTAACTCCATTCTTCTAGTTATTTAGGCCCCAAACCTTAGAATTATCCTTTCCCTCACACTCCTCCATCAAATTCACCAGCAAATCCTATTGGCTCGACTATCACAATACACACAGACTCTGACCACTTCTCACTACCTCCACTGGACCATGCTGGCCCAAGCCATTTGCCTGGATTACTGCAATAGCCTCCCCCAAGTCTACCAGTGTACCAAACTGTCTCTTTTCTGTCCAAAGCCAACACATCAAACTGGAGTGATTCTGTTAAAACATTAGCTGGATCATGTTACTCCTCTGCCTACAATCTCCCAGTGCTTTCCTTTCTCATTCCTCACAATGTCTACATGATTGGGCCTGTTACCTTTCTGATCTTACCTACTGCTACCCTGTCCCAGCTGACTCTGCTCTAGCCACCCTGGCTTCTGCCCTTTTTAGTCCCTCTGCCTGGACTACACTTCCCCCATAGATCTGCATGACTCACTCCTCATGTCCTTTAGCTCCTTACTCAGATGTCACCTAAGACACACAGTCTAAGATTACACAAGCAACCCTCCTTCTTCCCCTGCTTTTTCTTTCTTCTTATTCATCACCCACACTATATATTTTATGTCCCATGTTTATTGTCTCTCTCCCTACTATAATGTAAATTTTATAAGGCAGATTTGTCTGTTTTCTTTTTTTTTTTCACTGCTGTATCCCTAGTGCCCAGAATAGTCTTTGGCTATTTGGTAAATATTTCTTAGATGAATGAGGAAACAATAAACATTGTGGACTGACTCCTCAAGAAAGGGTATATACATATTAACCTCCCTGGTTCTGAAGCTCACCTGTGGTTCAGAGATCCTGACTCCTCATTCCATAGCAAAAGAACAGAAAGAGAAGTCATTTTGGCATTTCACTTTAGGTTAGGAGTAATCAATGGAGAGTAAAGGATGGCGATAAACTCATAGTGGTATAACACGCTGGCACAGTGGCACTTGCCATGAGCTGTTTAGAAGCAGAGAGGATCTGGGCTTTCAGAACATCCATAGTGGGTGAAGGTTAGGGCTCCTTTTCTGCTTCAGGCTATTCCTAACTGGGAAAATCAGATCTAATCTAAAAGGTGCAGGCCAGACTTTAAGAAGCAGGGCCATTAGCTCTGTAGGAAAGAGGGAATTCCTCAGAAGAAAAGTACCTTAAGAACTTCCATTTCATCCATTCATCTACCCACTCATTGATTACTAACTGGTACTAGGCCGGGTACCTGAATATACATAAGTAAAATATAGGTCTTCTTGGTCCAGGTCCAGTTATAAACAAATAGTTGCAATCCACTGGGATAAATGTAATAACAAGCACAATGGTGGTGCAGAGGAAGAGGTGGTTGATGCTGCTTGAATATTCCGTGAATGCTCAACAGAGGGTCTGCAAGGATACTGAAAGAATAAACAGGAGTTTCTCAAGAAAACAAGGAGGGACAGGGCATTCTAGGTAGAGGTAACAGCATATAAAGACTCATGGAGACCGGGCATGGTGGCTCACGCCTATAAGCCTAGAACTCTGGGAGGCCAAGGCGGGTGGATCATTTGAGCTCAGGAGTTCGAGACCAGCCTGAGCAAGAGCGAGACCCCATCTCTATTAAAAAAATAGAAAGAAATTAACTGGACAACTAAAAATATATAGAAACAATTAGCTGGGCATGGTGGCACATGCCTGTAGTCCCAGCTATTTGGGAGGCTGAGGCAGAAGAATTGCTCGAGCCCAGGAGTTTGAGGTTGTTGTGAGCTAGGCTGATGTCACGGCACTCAAGCCCAGGCAACAGAGTGAGACTGTCTCAAAGAAAACAAAAACAAAAAGACTCCTGGAGATATGACAGTATATGTTACAATCAGGAAAATTTAAGTAATTTGATGAGTCTGGAATGTAGGGTACAGATAGAAAATAAATTGGAGAAATAAGAGGCCTGATCCTGGTGGGTCTTGTAGTCTGCTAAGGAATTTGGACTTCATCCTGTGGCTGTGGGGATCCACTGACAGCCTTTTAGGGAGGAGAATAAACTCAGTGTATTTATGTTTTAGAAAGCTCACTCTGGGGGCAATGTCGGCAAAGGGACAGAGAGAAAGTGCTAGAAACAGAATACCTATACCTTCTAGGCCTTCAGGTGTAATTTTCACAATTTTTTTCTTGCTGTACCTACATGCTTGAGAATAAAGGCAAGATATTTCAGTTCAAGGATAACTGATTACAGGAGATAAAAAGAAGGCTTCTTCCTTGGTTGTGACAAATATAAAGCAAGAGCAATGGGGTCTTGCTGGGGTCAGTTTATGCCAAGCTAATTAAGTAAGCAGCTTAACTCTTTGGATTACAGTTGTCAGAGAGAACAGACCTGGGGGATGTCCAGTCTCTAACTCTAAACTCATTTGGAAACTGAGGAAAAGGAAAAAAGTTAGCATTAAACTCCAAATAAGATGACTTCCACATTATTCTTGAGACCTGGTTAGTAGCTAAAACACAGTCAGTAGCTAAGCAGTGGTGAAAACACCTCCCTCACTGTCCTGTAGGGGTATGGTCACCATGATTCTGTAAACTGCTGATTTCACTTGGAGCAAGTCTAGAAAATAGGTCTATCTGTAAACTTACACTGGCCGTTGTTTTGATTTAGGGTGACAGAATGAAATTAAGGTTTGCCTTGAGCTCCTTTAATTTTCTATGAAATTTGGTACACATCAGACAATTTCTCAGAAAGTTATTATGGAACATTCAGATAAAAAAAGGAACACAGCCAGGTGTGGTGGTGCATGCCTGTAGTCCCACCTACTATTAATAGATGGGCTGAAGTGGGAAGATTGTTTGAGTCCAGGAGTTCAAGGCCAGCCTGGGTCCCATCTCATTCATTCATTAATAAATAAATAAACACATAAATAAATAGAAATTAAAAAAAATGAAAATCAAAAAGGAATGTCACAGGGTCATGGTGAAACGGCATGTTGATTGCTTATCAGTGGCTCCAAAGAAATAATGCCTCTGGTGGGAGGGGGCAGAGGATATGAGAGGAAAACAGTAGAGCACATTCTCTTTTCAACATATATTTGGGGCCCAAATGTAGGACTGGTGCCATGGTGCTTCCTGGCCCTTGTGGTAACAACTCTGAGTGGACCAGCAGCTGGGCCAGAAGCTGGACACCATCCCAGGCCAGGTGGGCAGGCGTGTGGGAATGGAGAGAGCTAAGCAATATGCCCAAGGTCACACAAGACTCATACTACTCATCTCATTCTAGAGACCATGCTCTTAACTACTATCCAATTCTGCTACATGTTTTGGGAGAAGGGATGAAATTTGCCACTGCCAGTCAGGATGGTGATTTGGGATCCAGGCTAAGACTTGTTGCACACTCATCCAATAATTGTTGTGTAGACAGAGTCTTCCAGTTTGACCTGCCTCTGCCAGAGATGATCTCACTGCTCAACACTGGATTAACAGTAAGGGGGCGTCATCATCCCTCTTAAAGCCAACTGGTCCAAGCTAGGCAAGCTGTGTTGGCGCAGCTCACCTTGTTGAGGAGGTGCAGCAGGGCTTCCCGCAGGCAGCTGTGGCGCATGTAGAAGCTGATGATGGCCAGGTTGGTGCTATAGTTGTGCAGGTAGAAGAGGCATTCTTGGTAGTAGGTGTTGTTCATGACCTTCCCATCAGGAATCACCTCTAGAGAGAGGCTCTTGGTCCGAAGGGTAGCTTCTAGTTCCCTCAAGGTGGCAAAGTAATCGTCATCTTGCTGACAGGAAAGGAGAGGGTGAGGGAGAGAAAAACAGAACTCGGTAAGTTCTCGGCAGTCACTAAAAATATTGCTTTCAAAGAATATTTATCAACGTGGAAAAATACACACAATACAGTTTTAAGGGTAGAAAAACAGGCGGGATTCAAAATTCTATATGTTAAAATATGGTATGCCTTCAATTTCATTCAAAAATATAAAGAAAATTCTCCGAAATCTTAATACTAATTAGTCTGGGTATGGGATAATATGATTTTTTTCTTTTTAAAAATAGTTTTCTATAGTTTCCTTTTTAAAAAAATTGGCTCTATTGCTTATATAACCACATATAGTTACTTATCTAACTATATGTAATGGAAAAAAACAGAATATAAACCTGGAAGGCTCTGAGCCATGACTGACACCTTCAGTTGAATTTAAGCTGATCCTTTTCCCAGGTCATTACTGTTTCTGGGCCTGCCTCCCTGAGGTGGGCATTCTGCCTGCTTTGCTCTTACCAAGGATATGATGGGCCTCGCTGTGGACTCCAGGTACTCAACCACGTCCTGTACCAGCCTTGAGCCGTGACTCAGCTGATTGAGGTCAAATGGGGGCTTCAGACAGCGACTGAACTTCTCCCGAGCTGCAGCGAGATTCCCAGCTTTGAGGCAGGCCATGCCCCAGGCATGCCATGCCCCAGTGGTATCGAGCCCAGTCTTTGTGGAGACCTGGAGGAAAAATTGCTCATTTTAGTGAGAGGTAGCTACACCCAGACTTGAAAGTCCCAAATACCTATTCAGTCCTCAAGCTACCAACCACCTCACCGCTCCCCACACCCTGGCAAATTGGTCATGCCCTGGATGCTTCCCATGGTCAGGACAACTAAGAGTTGGCAATACCTGTTTGCAAGATGAAACAAAGCTAGCTCATTATAGTGGGGTGGAAGTAAGCTTTGTTTCTGCCTCACCTCAACGCCCAGTTGGTAGTACTCAGCTTCCAAAAGCTGGTTCCTTAGTCTGGTCACCGCAGCTGGCTGCAAGAGCTGATCCAGAGACGGCACGTGGCGATAGGCAGCAGCAACTAAAATATTCAGTACATCCACCTTGCTGATGTAGCTACAGCGGGGAAAGGGGCAAGGCAGTGAGGCTTCCCAGGGTCTTACAAAGAATAGTTTTGCTTAAAGGTTTTCTATTCCATTTTCAATGTGAAACGTGGTAATGAGAGTAGAGAGGTGCATAGCATAGACACTGTGAGTGAGGCTCAGGAGTCACACTCTTTGAATCTCAGCTCCATCACCTAGTAGCTCTATGACTTGGGGCAAGTTAGTTAACATTTCTCTGCCTTAATTTACTCATCTGTAAAATGGATAGTAATGTACTACATAATGACCTTGTTGTTAACAACTGAAAGCATATACAACAGTGGTCCCAGAAGATTATTATACCATATTTTTACTGTACCTTTTCTATGTTTAGATAGGTTTATTTCTTTTTCTTTTTTTTAATTCTTTCTTTCTTTTTCTTTTTTTACTAATTCCATAATAGATTAATAGATATGTTTAGATACACAAATACTTACCACTGTGCTACAAATGCCTACAGTACTCAGTACAGTAACATGCTATACAGGTTTGTAGCCTAGGAGTGATAGGCTGTACCATCTAGATTTGTACAAGTACACTCTATGATGTTCACACAACAAAATCAACTATTGATGCACTTCTCTGAATGTATCCCTGTCATTAAGTGACATGTGACTGTAGTAATGGAGTTTTAGGGATAAAATGAAATAACCCAAGTAAAAGGGCTTAGGATAGTGCATGGAACTTTTTTGGCAGCCATTAAATGTTAGATATTAATGTTTGCAGTAGGGACACTCAGGACTTCTATTTAAGGCAAGGCTTTTACATTGAATGTTGGGACCTTACAAGTTACCCATTTACCTTTTGGTCCTTTGGAACTCTCCCTTATGAAAGGATAGATACAGTATCCTGGTTAGTTAGTTAGTTAGCACTCCTGGTTAGTTCAGAGAGCACATCACTACCATTCCCTGGAGGCACTGCTGGGCAGGGGCATCCTGCCCCTTCACTCAGATTCTAGACTTCACATCTTTTCCCTGGGCTAAAGATGGGCCCTCAGTGTAACCTACTAGGATTGCCTTCTTACTCCTGATACCAGATGCTTGTAAAAACCTTATAGAGATAGAGAGGCCAGAGGGCTGGATCATTCTATCTATAGAGTGCTGCCTGAAAAAAGCCTACACCCCAGGTTCCTGAATCTTGTCTCATAATTCCAGCAAAAAACTCTGTGGATCCTGACTTGTTCACCAGTTTCCCTGGAAAGGGATTCTGTACATCAGTGACTCATAACCTAGTAGGGATGGGGTAGGGGAAAGTATAATGTATAAAAGCAACAGTACAATAATATATTTATATACTTAGAAAATGAAAACATTTGAAATAGGTAGTTTGAGTTTTGTTTTTAAACCTGTATTTATTTGTTTGTTTGTCTATCAGAAGGGGGTCTGAGCTAAAAACAGGAGATTTAAACTGATTTGCACAGCAACACACATGAGAGATCAATGTATTCTCATCAGCAAATGGGACCATTCCCTGTCCATTCCATGAGTATATCTGAATGCAGGGTGGGGGAGAAGGAATGTGTAATTTGAAACCACTGCTATAAAATGTCAAAGAAGCCAATGGTACCTTAGGGTGGGTGAGCATCCTAAGGAAGTGAGAACTTCCCTAATTTCTCCTGTTCTCAGGCTAACATGGATATTTCCTCCATGTACATTAGATTTCCAAGGAAGTACAGGACTTGATGTTAAATTTGTTTTCCCTTCAATCTGAGTATCTTTTTCTTTTCTTATTTACATTTCTGATATTTGATATATATTTGGATTCTTAAAATTTTTGCCTTAAATCTTTTTTCATGTTTGTTTTCTACCTTTTGCTACATGGAGAGTTTTCTGTTTTTCCCCTCCTATCCTTTCCTGTGAATTTTGTAGATTTTTGGTTCTTTTCATGGTTATTTAGAAAACTTCACTTAACATATATCTATTTTTTCATTTATCTACTTGAAAAATGATATAGAAGCTATTTGCCTCTTGATTTAAAAGAGTAAAATTAGCTCCTTTTCACTTCCTTCTACTTTCTTTCTTACCTCCTTCTGCTCTTTTCAATCTTCTAGCTTTTGTTAAGAAAAATAATAAAAATTACTAACATTTTTGGAGTACACAGTATATACCAGGTTCAATTCTTCACCCTTCACATAGGTGATCTCATTTTATCCTCATAACAGACCTATGAGATAAGTATTATCACTTCCATTTCATAGAGAGGAAACTGAGGCCCAGAGGAGTGAGCAGACTTGTCCAAGGTTACTAAGAAGTAGTGAAGCTGGGATTCACTGTGCTCCATTTTGGTTGGTGAGTTTTAGGTAAGTACTCAGAGCAAGTGTCTGAGGGAGGCATTTACACTCCAAAGAAAATTATTCTCCCTGCTCCCAAATCTGGTTAGGACTGAATGCTGGGAACACTCATCATGAGTCATGCATCTGGGTGGACAAGCAGGGAGTTGGGAGTTTTCATTGTCAAGTTAATAAATGGAGTCAAAGCAGGTTGTGCAGGAACCTGAGGGAGGTCTAATAACACCTTTTCCATAGACACTTATACTTTATGATAGTTCCTACCTTTGACACAGGGATAGACCAATCCCCAGACTGCTTTTATAGATCTATTATCTAGAACCTGCTGAGGTCACAGTCCGAATTTGGTTAAGATTGGGGTAGAGTTTTATTCAAGGCTAATCACTGGTCATTTAGGGAGGATACATTTTCTTTAAAAGCCAGAAAGTTCTACATAGTCTAAAAGTGCTTCCCTAAATGAATTTTAATTACAAATTAACTAGTCAAAGTCTTTACTTTCTGACTAAGTATAGCTAGAGAAAACTCTGCTTTGAGGATCCACTCTGAAAAAGAAAAGGACACAGGCTGGACACAGGCTGTCTAGGTAGGTGAGGAAGAATAATTGGGATCTGGTAACAGTACTTGATCAACATCAAACTGAGATGCAAAGTATTTCAGCATGTCTTATCAGAGAGGATGGTGAGATAAGAAATGATACTAAGGTCAGAAAAAGAGTCTGGAGAGAAATTGCCACCAGAGAAAAGAATAGAGATCCATTTCCATATACCTGTCACAAAGAGCCAAGTCCTGGCTCTGGCCAGCCTTGACGAACATCATCTTGGCACTGAAGAGCAGCTGCTTCATGATGTCTGTGAGCAACCCTGCATCCACCTCTGGGTTGGCGAGGCCCTTGGACAGCCTGCAGCAGTGCTCAATCAGCTGGTGACCACAGGCAGTGCTGTCCCGGTGCAGATTCAGGATGGCAATGCACAAGGAGGCGCTGGGGGCCTGGCCAGGGTGGAAGAAGGGCGAGACACACTCTGAGTCCAGGGACCAGAGCATTCTTCAAATGCAGCTGGGTGGCAGAAAGGATTCTTCCCCTTTCAAAAGGTTAAAAAAACACTAGAGGAAGGTGCCAAATTCCACAGCAAAGTAGCAGTGGAACTAAACTAATTTCAGATGTTCTAAGTAGCACTGCCAAAGCCCTGGCTGCCAGGTTTTGTCATCTTACTGGAAGAAGGTGCTGTGTCGACATATGACCTACTTCTTGAAATGTCCAAGAAGTTGGTCAGGTCCCCTTCTTTTTCTGGTCTACTGTTCCACTAGTGCAAGTCCTCCTTATTGCTGGCTTGGACTATAATGGTCACCTCGCTTGTCTGACCATCTGGAGGAGCTTCTGTTTCAAGCCATGGACATACTGCTGCTACCTTAATATTCCCAAAGCATACTTGGAAACCTTTCATAGCTCCCTGACACCTACCAAATAGACATTCCTTACTGCAGAATTCAAGGCCTTATACATAAATAATTATTTTCAATCCAACTTTTTACTACTTCTCTATTAACTCTATTGACTCTATGTTCCCTCCATATCAAACAACTTCCAATTTTCCAATCAAGTCCTGCAATTTTTGACACCGTGTCTTTCCTTAGACATTTTAGTTTTGTACTCTTTGTCTTTCCTGTATCCTCACTCCCCTCACAGCTCCCAAATTTCTGCTTGTCACACTCCTACTATTCTTCCAAGGCTCATCTTAAATGCTACCTCTTCGATGAAGCTTCTTCTGGTCTCCTCTTGTGCACTTCCCAAGATGCTCCTCATTTTCTGCCTTACAGATTTACTTGTCTAAGCTCCCATATTATTACACTATAAACAGTGAAGGCCAGGCTATGTTCACCTACCTCTGTATTTCCCGCCATCCTACTACACATCATAAGAAACTTAAATGACCATTGCATGTTATTGCTATTACCTGCTCATAGTAAAATTCACTCCGCACTAGTTCATTTTCCTCCTCTTTCAGATCCAAAATCCATTCCACTTCATCTGCTTTGGGGACTCTCACCACAAATGAGTATGGAGGGCTTTCACTCTGGAAGCCATCTGGTGCTGAGAAGAGAATTGCCATTCATGTGTCAATCACTGGCTGGCAGTTCAGGCTGGCCCAGGTCAGTGAGCTAACATGAGATGCAGGCAGATACATGCTTGCTATCTGAGGGCCCCTTTCTCCTTGGTTCCTTTTGTTTCCTTTAGGAGACCCCACTAAGCACCTCAACCCTTCTTCCCCAGGCATAGACCTGGGACGAGTGTTACAGCATTTGTCACACAACCCTGTGGCTTCACATGAGAAATGCTGAAAGGTGCATGTTTCTCAAATGAGTGGCTGAGCCACTGGGTACTCTAAAAACTAACCTGCTGTGGAAGGATATAGACCAAACTGTTAACAGTAACTACTGAGGGGTAAGGAGGGAGCATTCAGAGGTAGGATGGTGGTGAAAGGAAACCTAGGAAAAAAAATCAACTAAAAGTTAAGGACCAAATTCTTTGGTTGCTGGTCTTCTCAATGCTGAAAGCTAGTGGGCCAGTGAGGTAGGTTAATATGATGAACCTTAGGGGAAACAGGCTGATAGAAATGCCAAGTATTTTCTTTGGCAAACAAGTTGGATGAAGTTGCTACCGAGTGCGTCAGTTGCAGCTGACACACTGAAGATACAGTCAACTTGAACATAACAAATGAAGAGTAACAGAGAATGTGATTCAGCCTTACCTTCTGGTTGTCCTGAATTCTCCTCTGGTATACTGGAAACAGAGAAAGAAAAATTAAATGCTTGAATCACTTCTCCTGTTTTGAGCTTAGTTTAGTGTATAATACTGACATTTACTCTCTTATTCAAGTGAAATATCAGAGAATTATCCATGACTCTTTTCTCTCCCTCACCTGCCATGGCTATTCAACATGTCCTGTCTATTCTACTTCCTAAACACCCCTTTAAATGTCCCCATCTCTCTTCATCCCTGCCCTAGTGAGGGCCCTCATCATTTATTGCTAGAGTATGCAATAACTTCCCAGTTGGTTTCCTTGATTCTATCAACCTATTTACTACTTTGCAGCTATAGCAAACTTTCAAAAATGCAAATCAAGTCTTTTTTTTTTTTTTTTTTTCGAGGCAAAGTCTCACTTTGTTGCCTGGGCTAGAGTGCCATGGTGTCAGCCTAGCTCACAGCAACCTCAAACTCCTGGGCTCAAGCAATCCTTCTGCCTCAGCCTCCCAAGCAGCTGGGACTACAGGCATGCACCACCATGCCCAGCTAATTTTTTCTATATATTTTTAGCTGTTCAAATAACTTCTTTCTATTTTTAATAGAGACAGGGTCTCGCTCTTGCTCAGGCTGGTCTTGAACTTCTGAGCTCAAACGATCCACCCGCCTCGGCCTCCCAAAGTGCTAGGATTACACGCATGAGCCACCGCACCCCAAATCAAGTCGTATTATGCGCCTGCTTAAAATTCTTCAGTAGCTCCTCAGGCTAAAACATCCCACATTTGCAGTTCAGCAGACAAAGCCCTTTATGACTTGGCCTAGCTGTATCTTTTGGCCATCTCCTGCCACTCATGACCTGTGTTCAAGCCATAGAAAAGTCCTCCCTGCTCTACAAATGCCCCTGGTCAACTTTGCTAGTGTCACAAAACACTAAGCCCCAATGCCACAAGCCAGAGCCCAAGTCTGTTACATGCACAAGGGGCCAACCGGTCAACCCCAGCCCATGACACCAGAGAGCAAGCCCAATCCTTTATGTCAGTCACTGCCTAAGTCCTCCCAGCACTCAGCAGTCAGCAGCTAAGTCCAGCGTACACGAGCCAAAACCTGAACCCATCACCTACCCATTTACAGTTCCTCAAATGATCTACATTTTCTCCTGCCCCTACCTTTGCAGTTGTTACTCCTATTTCTTGGGCATACTCTTTTTTGGCTTCTTTTCCTACTAATTCCTCATCCTCTAAGGCTCATCCTTGAAGGGTTACCTCTAGGAATCCCCCGACCACCTGGAATAAGCTGTGTGTGCCTCCACCATTGCACTGATCAACAGCTTTACGGCCTATTTCTTGGCTTTCTCCCCATTAAAATGGAGGCTCTTTGAGAGCAAAATTATAGAATTACAGACTCCTCACCAATACAACTGCTCATTTCAAATCTCAGTAGTATAAGAAATGGGTAATTCTTGTCCCCTACTCTGAGGGAGGGAAGCAGTAGTATGCCAGGGTCCCAGAAAGTATAGAAAAAGCATGGTATGTCTTCCTTCCTAGGAGATCAGTAATCATCCTAGTAAATAATGACCAAAAATGTTCATATTAATACAAACATAAAAATGCTATTGAATGGAATATAAAATATATTTAAGTCTATAAATAAAACATGGAGATTTGAAAGTAATTTTGCTTCTGGATAGTTGCTTTGGCCCATATTCCCAGATGCTCTAGGAGTCTTAGTTTCATGCTCCTTTGCTACTAGAAGTAGTGGAAAAAAATTGAGCAATACTGAGCCAGCAAACATGATCTTGATCTGTCTTGCAAGAGGTATGAGCAATTTCTGAAGTTTGTCACCAAATGAACTATGTGTAGGAAAGTATGGGGGCCCTTCTAATAGTGGGTAAGAAGCCAGGCTGGCTACCTAGATTAGAGCTGATGTGTGCAATGCCTAAGCATTCAGCAGGTGTGAATGTATCCCTTTGAGTCCAGCTGAGATCAACTGAAGCAAGAGTGGCTGGAAAATAACTAGGTTGGCAAACCAAGAACTCTGAAGATCCAAGAGTCCTGATTTCACAAAGAATGTCATGTAAGAGGCTGAACAGTGCTTCCTTATACCCCTACTTTCTCTCCTAATAAGGTCAATCTATAAACATTTCGCTGTAGAGTTAATGGCATTCCAGTGTGAATGTTAGATTTTTGTCAGAGTTTCAGATTTGAAACACTCTCCATAATGAGACTCCCACTAGTGTAAGGAGGGTGCAGTGGTCAATAATAGTAACAGCCCCGCTGCAGGACACTCACTCTTTGTTGTAGTAACTATAGCACTGGTCACACACACGAGTGGGGTTCTCTCTGCAGCCTTCCACCACCATTTTCTTAGTGGAGCAGGAACTGCACACTAGCCGGCCACAGCGGCGACAATGATGACGCCTGTTAAACTGAGGAATACCGTTGGGAAGAGAAAGAAGAGAAAGTGAGATTGTCATCAATCCATTTATAGTTGGTATTAGTCACCTGTGGCTTATTAAGAACATCAGGTGCTTGAATCTTTATCGAAAAAGAACACACCAGTACTTGCCCTCAAAAAGCTGACATTTTAAGATATCTCTCAGCTGATGGGCAAAGGTGCCAAGTCACGGACAGTTTCGCGATAGCTCCTTAACAAGTTCTACTTGTATGTGGAGGCAACGTGTGGAGACAGCAAGTAGTGGGCAAGATGTGACCTTTTCAGCCTCTGAGAATCACATTTCTACATGGTAGCGATGATAATGATGAAAAAGTATCCTTTTTCAAAGTGCCTTTAAAGTACTGCCTCATATTACTATCAGAGGCTGATAGAAATATTATACCTCTTTTATGGATGAGAAGGAAACAGACACAGGGAAATTATATCACAATGGTTTTCATCAGCATTGAGCTAATGTGCCAGGAAGGTGTTAAGTATGGTGACATGTGTTATCATGTTTAGTTCTGACAGCTCCATGAGCCAAATAATATATCATCCCTAGTTTACAAGTGGGCACATGAGACTGAAAAAGTTTATGGTCACATTGCTATTAAGAGAACCCAGATCTTCTGTCTCCTGAGCCAGCACATATAACCACTGCCAGGTCACCTGCCTTATTGTGAAAGACATGGGAGCTTGAAATAAAATCCCCTGACACTTGGTGACTCCTCCTGACTCTCTTTTGTTATCTGATGAGAATGGCAAAACTTAGAATTTAAGCCTATTTGAGGGTGTCTACTACCTGAATCCAGAAAATACAGGTCAAAGATAAACCCAGTCTTAGGTTTGGCAGTTCTTCCAAAAATACCTATATCCTCTTGGGGACAGGAGGTGACTATAAACTCAGTCAGGCTCATGGACCAGAATTTTCCCTTACTTTCTCCTGCAGGTAGAACTAGAGACCGATGCTGCTTACCATGGTGAAGTGCTCCCTGCAGCAGACCATGCAGATGCTCTCTGTCTCATCTGGTACCCACTGGTGCCTAGCAGGGGGTGTCGCTGGGGGCACGAATTCCAGCGTGGGTTGACTTGGTGGGAAACTCCTCTCCCTCAGACTGGGAGAATGTACAACAGAGACACCTGGGAGCCAGAGGCAGAGGTCAGAGTAAACGGTGATCAATATACCAGCTTATAAAGGAAGATGGAACAATAGAATTTCACCATTTCACAAACTTTCGAAATAATAGATCTAGTTAATGATCATCAGTGGCTGTTTGTGTCACAAAAGAGAGACTACTGGATGTTGTGTGCCTCCTAATGGAAGTGTACAACACCACCTATCCAAAAAATATTAAGTCTGAATCAAGTTAGGCTTCTAGATCTAACTACTAGTGTACTGGAAGTTCAAAGGACGAAGACTCAGATTACCGTATGGAGGCAATCAGCAAAATCCAGCATGGGGGATGCTCCACAGGACAAATGACTTAGTTTCCACCACAAATAAAAAAGAGGCAGAGGGGAATAAAAAAGACAAGAGGCAGGGTACCTGCTGATTAAAAAAAGATTAAAATATATTTTAGCCAAATGCCAAATGTGGATATTATTTAGATCTTGATTCTAGAAAAACCAATTATAAAAAAATCTTTATGACACAATTAGGGAAAATTTGAATACTGACTGGATTTGATAATAATAAGAAATCAATTCCTGACTCTGAGTCTATGTATTAAAAGAAAAGAAAAAAGAAATCATTACTAATTTGTTTCTAGGTATAATAATGATGTCATGGTTTTGTTTTATAAAAGTCCTCACCTCTTAGAGATTTATATGAAAATACTTATAAATGAAATATTATATCTTATAAATGAAATATTATAATATTATATATAATATTATATTATAATACTATAATATATCTGAAATATTATATTTGTTTCAAAATAATCCAGTGGAAGGATGTGGGACTATAGATGAAACAAGAATGGTCATCATGAGATGATAATTATTGTAGCTGGGTATTGGGAATGTGAGTCTTCATTATTCTCTCTCTCTCTCTCTCTCTCTCTCTCTCGTATTACAAATTTTCCATAATAAAAAGCTTATACAGGCTGGGAGTGGTGGCTCATACCTGTAATCCTAGCACTTTGGGAGGCCAAGAAAGGAGGATCACTTGATGCCAGGAGTTCGAGACCAGCCTGGGCAACATAGTGAGACCCCACCTCTACTAAAAATAGAGAAATTAGCAGGACATAGTGGCTCATGGGCCTGTAGTCCCAGCTACTCGGGAGGCTGAGGAGAAGGATAATCTGAGCATAGGAGTTTGAGGTTGCAGTGAGCTATGATCATGCCACTGCACTCTAGCCTGGGCAACAGAGTGAGACTCTGTCTCAAAAACAAAAATAAGCATATATATACACATATATATATACACACACATACACATATATATATACATGATGCATATTGCATATATATACACACATGCACATATATATTAAAAAAATAAGTATATACATATATATTTGTGCCAAAGCTGCCAAGCCTTCTGCAGATGCATGAAGCTGCTCATATACATGCAAGTCTAGGCCCTCCCTCAGCTCTGCTGTTTACTGTGAAATATGGCTAATTCTCAAAATATTGCCAGGAAATGCCACAGTTTGCTTTATGGTGTAAAAGGAGATTTCTTGTCAAGTAGCAGAACAATGTTGGCTGGTCACAGAAAAAGAGAACTGCCAAACATAGTGATTCTTAGTAGCAACCGGAAGAAAAGAGCTTAGAATCCTGCTCCCCTGTTTGGCAAAACAAACACTCAGCTGAGCTTTCTCTGGGAGTAGGCCATTGTGCAGGGGCTGGAGACCTGGGGACAGGAGGGGTAGTGAAAAGGGTGACCAAGACATGCTGAGGCCTTCAAGGAGTCACACCCTGTGTGGGTGACAGTATGAATTTGAGGGTTAACTACAGTTGAGCCTCATTATAAACAGATTCCATATTTGTGAATTTGCCTATTCACTAAAATTTATTTGTAACCTCAAAAACAGTGCTTTGTGTGCTTTCTGAAGGACATTTGTGAACTTGTGCAGTTGTGAAAATTTTGAATTGCTTGACACTCAGGTTCTCAGCTGAGGTTGTTTCAATCCTCATAGGGCAGGGACCAGAGGATGGAGACAGGAGAGGGCAGTGTAGGGGAATGCAAGAACCTCAGCTCTGAAGCCAGTTGGATGGGTTTTTTTTTCACTTTGTTTTTTTTTAAATTTGACTAGATTTAGGTGGTACAAATGTTGTTTTTGGTTACATGGATGAATTATATAGTAGTGAAATTGGGGCTTTTAGTGTACCCGTCACCTGAATAGTGTAGCTGTTACCTGAATAGTGTACATTGTACCCGATAAGTAATTTTTGATCCTTCACCCCCTTCCCTGCCTACCCTCTTCTGAGTCTCCAAAGTCCATTATATCACTCTTCATGACCATGTATACCCATGGCTTAGCTCCCACTTATAAGTGAGTATGTGTGGTATTTGTTTTTCTGTTCTTGAAACACTTCACTAAGGATAATGGCTTCCAGGTCCATCTAGGTTGCTGCAAAAGACATTATTTCATTCTTTTTTATGGCTGAGTATGGGGTTTGATTCCCCAATCAGGCACTCATTTGAGGTGGCCTCAGGCAAGTCACTAAACGCTTCTGCATCTCTTATTTTCTTTTGTAAAAGAAAATAGGATGGACTAGGGTGAGTTGTTTTTAGGATTTAAGATTATAATCTATGTGAGATGTGTATATACACAGGTACATATTTCCCCTAGGAGCAAGGGTTCGGGATTCAGTAATTTACTGTTTGTGGAGACTTTACAGACATGTAGCCAGGGCCCCTTGAGATTTTAGTACCCTGGCATTTTTAATGAATGAAATAATGTAAAATTGGACTAGGCCCTTGGTTGTTTGCACATGTCAACTGCTTGCTTCCTGTCCACCACTCCTTCCTCTCACAGCAATTATTAACTGTGGATGTGCTATTTCTTTGTCAAACAGAAGGAGATAACTCTGGGGCCACAAGAAGAATCTGTGAGTTTGTTTTGCAGAAGGAATGACTGCCCCTGAAAAAGTTGTGACTAGCTGCTGATGCCCAGAAGTCTGCTTACCCAAGGTGTTATCTGAGACTCAAGGCAATACAGACTTCCCCCTACCTTACCCAAAACCCCACATAAAAGCTTGCTGCCTTATTTCTGTGACAAGGCAGATCACAAAGATTTTCTCTCCTGTCTTTGTACTTTGGCCAAATCAAATAAATTTTTCTCTATCTCCAAGCACTGGTGTTACAGTGTTTGGCTTTAGCTGTACATTTAGTACATGATCCTGGATTTGGGGTTCTGCAACAGATATATTGCCATAAACAATGAGAATCGACTATATGTTGAATCTTTTGGGATATACAAAGTTGGAAGGAACCAAGTAAAATAGTTAATAATGTCATAACTGGAAAAGAAAAAAGAGGCAAAAATCAGAAAGTCAGAATAAGGCAAGATTGAACTAGAAAATTTAGTGAATAGTCAGAAACATCTCTTACCAGGAAGAGCAGCAGGAGAGAACTCTGTTGATGGTGATCTAGAGAGGGTCTCAGGGTCTGAAGCATGATGGACAATTTCCTGGAGGTGAATCACAGAATCTGTAGGGAGGGAAAATCCTGACAAATCATCGTCCTACCATGAGCGTCTTTATTCACCACCTAGGCATTTAGTTCAAAGATCTGTTGGCTTTACTGACTGTCATTCCATGATTCTACTAGATATAAAGAGAATGGTAGAGGTGCTTCTATTCTAAGCCAATACCATGCATGTTTCTTAAATTCCTCAAAAAATAAACCATGTTTAGGCACTTGAGATAATGAAACAGACACTAGGATTCCATAAAATCAATCTAAAATGCCCAGAAGGAAGACATTTAAATGATGTCCCTGGAGGGTACAGAGTAAGAAAAAAGATCTGGCTGAGTTAGCTCACACACAAGTGATCTCTGATGTGATCCCGCGAATAAAGCACACTCTCAATACAAAATGATGGCACTTGAGAGGCCATCACATCAAGGCCAGACAGGGACTATTTCCAGCATATTTTACTTCCCAAACCTTTACTTATTATGCATGCAGTGGTTATCTACCACCATTTAATTCTAATTAGTCTTCTACTTCTTCCAAGACCAAGATCTCTCCAAATAATAAAGAGCTCTCTTTCCTGAAATGAATTCTGTTCACTCTCTATCAACCCAAAATAATAGAAGAGAAGAAATTTAAAACTGAGAATGTAGCCATGGCATTTCCTCCTCCATGTAGAATTCCCTTCTAGGATGCTGGAAGTTACCTGATCGTTTCTCCCTCTGAGGGTATGGGAAGTCCAGGGCTTTCCCTGCATATCTGGAAAGCAGCGTGTCCACCTCATCCACGGTGAAGCCAATCTCCTGCCCGGCCAGCAGCTGGTGCAAGGTCTGCACTGCCATTGTGGCCCAATCCACCTTCATGTTCATGAGCAGCTGCTCCAGCATGAGCAGGGGATTAGAGGACAAATGGGAATAGCTGGCCCGGTGCTGCTCAG
This sequence comes from Cheirogaleus medius, assembly GCA_008086735.1. Lineage (NCBI taxonomy): Eukaryota > Metazoa > Chordata > Mammalia > Primates > Cheirogaleidae > Cheirogaleus > Cheirogaleus medius. Next base: position 2,159,075 of record VBSM01002121.1, on the reverse strand, counting down.
GGAGGGTCAGCAGAACCTGTTTGTGGGGTAGATCCATAGTGTAAAGGAAATAGTATACAAATTTCAGAAGAAACTTGAGATTCTCATGGAAGGGGAAGGGTGCCAGAGACCAAAAGGCCCATAGCCAACTATTGAAACTGGTTAGTAGTCCTTTAGAAAGCAAGGCTGAACTCCCATCTAAATCTTCCAGCATTTGGGTAGTACTCCAAGTAACTTCACCACATGAGGGGTTGGTAAATTTTTTCTATAGAGGGTCAAAGAATAAATATTTTAGGCTTTACAGTCCCTAAGGTCTCTGTCTTAACCACTCGACTCTGTCATTATAGCCTGAAAGCAGCCATAGGCAAATATGTAAATGATAGATGTAACTGTGTTTCAATAAAACTTGATTTATAAAAGCAGGCTGAGAACTGGACTTGGTCCACAGGCCATAGTGTGCAGACTCCTGGCCTAGACCACCCAGGCACGGTTGAGTTCTCCGTGACCCTTAATGCCACCATTCTATTTGAGGCTTTACTTAGAATGAGCAATACAAGGTGATGTCAGTGGACTGCTGAAATCCGGCACCTGTTGTGTCCTAAGTGATGACTATAAACTCCCTTTAGAGGTCATGATCACTAGGTATGAAATATGTTCACTGGCTCTGCTCACTGCCACTTTTCAAGGGTTCACCTACTTAGATACAGTGCATCAAAAAGAAAAAAAAAAGGTGTATCTTCTTTAGGAATATTTTATGTAGTTTACCTCTTAGCAAGCGGGCCAGTGGTTATATTCATGGCTCTCCTAGCACTCGTTCTATTTGTGGGGCAGTATACAGGCTGCCAGGCAGAATATTAATAATTAGAAGAGTGCCAGAGGACCCCAACTCTCCCCAAACTCTCTTTCACTGGATTACTTTTTCTAGTTCGTAATTTCTTCTGTTAGTGTCTCTAACGTTTCACGTCGAAGATAAAGACCTATTATCTCATCTACTTACCTACACAAATAACCTTCTTCCATTAGTACAGACAAGTTTATCAAGCGGTAGTTTTAAATGCTCACATCAGAATCCTTTTGGAAGATATCCATCCCTATTCCAAGACCAGTTTTAATTGATCTGAGGTGGAGGTCAACTACTGATATTTTTTAAAAGTCCAGGTGATTCTAATATGGTCAGAATTGAGAAGCATTAATATAACAGATGCTGTGGAAAGCATAAAGACTACTTAAGAAGGCTAGGTAAAATTCACTGTGGAGGCAGGCAGGAAAAGAATGGCAAATCCTACGAGACTCAGCTAAGATATGGTGGGCTGCTAGGGTCAAGGTTTTATATAGCACAGGCCAAGGATGGCAGGTGCTGGCAGAAGAGCCATTGAAAAGGCAAGTTCTGAAGTGGGAGCTGGGACCACAGCTCTCCCTCAGGCATGCTTTCCCAACACCCCCTTTCCCTCTTACCTTGGATCCCACATATAGCGCTTGGATTTCACGGTGTCGGACAGCAGTCAGTTGTCCATAGAAGTGGGTGGTGAGGTAGTTGGCCAAGAAGTGAGAAGTGGCCAAGCTAGGGTGTTGGTCAAGGGATTGCTCTGTGACCTCAAGGCACATGGTGGGGTCAGGGATTCTTTGCAGGAGCTGTTGCAGAAGGGTAGAGGAGGAAGATGAGGCCTGCAGATGAATTCTTAGACCAGCCTCATTTTATTTTAGAAAGGAATATTTAAATTTATTCAATTTGGACTAACCCTTTCTCTATACTCATTTTTGTTTACCACCCCTGTAGATTCACAAATGTACCATGGCTTTGATAGGACCAGAGTTCAGCAGAATTCTGGTCCCAGCTGCACCAGCTGCCCCAGCAGGAACCTAATGCAGGGCTAGGCACCTTCTGTCCAAGATGACTATATTGGCTCCTGAAGGACATGAAGGGGCAGACCTTATACTGCATGGGATTCAATAAGAAAAAAGCTAAATAATTTGACTAACCTTATTCCTACCCAATAGAAAAATGGAAAGAATTGGAGGCTTACTTGCAGAGCCTTTTCATGATCTTTTCTTTCTAGGAGGTGGAGAAGATGCTTTTGATGTAGGCTGATTAAATGTTCTCTTGGAATGGGGTATAGGCAGCCCCACTCCTCATATAGCTCATACTCCTGGAAGGAAACACACACACCCCTTCAATCCCTTTATAATACTAGCTTTGTTACTCATCCAACTTTTGCCTGATTTTTCTCATTAGTTGTAAGTTTGCTAAGCCCCAGAAATGTTTGATTAGTGCTTATGGGAACTTCACTATGGGACTGAAGCGAGATCATAAACTCAAAGGATGAGAGTGGCAAGGTAAAATTATAAAAATAATTGAAGCAGGCTTACTATTAATATCATTTTCCTCTTAGCTCTACTATAGAAAAGAAAAGCAGATGACATACGGCAACTGATACTTGGTGTCAGCCCTGGGGAGATACTAAGGAAGTGAGAAAGACTGAGAAGATGCTGTTCAAAGGAGACAGTGCCTACTCAGCTTTAATTGTTGTCATCAGAATGGGTAGGCCCAATATTGTCAGAATTTTAAAAACTGGAAAAAATTTATTTTTTAAATTATAAAATTTCCCTACTTTAAAATTTTGCCAATTAAGTCAATATGAAAAAATAACAGTTCTACAGATCAATACTGTGTGGGCCAAACAAACATGTTAGTGGTTGGATTTCATGCATGTCCCCTTTTCTCTATTCTCCCAGCCCCAATTTGTGAGCTGTGGATTGAAGTTTCAGAGAATGGAATTGTCAGGGCTTTGTCCAAATATTTCAACATGATGGTATCTGGAATGCCCTCCTACAACTCTGCCAGGGGCTGCTTTCTTCACTGTGTGTCCTTGTTTTTCAGGCTATATTAGGTGCCCTGCTTCTACTCCCACAATCTGGGCTTACTTTTGTCACTTGATCTATATTATGTTGCAGTCACATAGGGATGCATCTCACATTACTCCTCTTCCCAAGATGTGAACTGCTCTAGGGCAAGGGCTAAGTTTAATTATCTTTGCTTACTACCTTCTATCTCAGTGACTAGCAAATAACACGCATGCAATAAATGTTTCCTGAATGAATGAATATTTGAATGAGCATCTATATTTTGAATTATGGGATATCAGCTCCTTAAAAGGTAGATAAAATTCCATTTAGAACTGGAGTGGCCAGTAACACATGAAAAGATATTCAAATTCACTAGTAATCATGGAAATGTAAATTAAAACAATAATGAGATACTGTCCTAATGGCAAAAAGTGAAAAGTTGGATAATATAAAAAGCTGGCAAGGATGTGGAACAGTAGGAACTGTAGGTGGGAGTATAACTAGGACAACCAATTTGAGGAGTTATTTGGTAACATCCTAGTAAAGGTGAGGATGCTCATGTCTGATGACCCCATAATTCCACTGTAGGTATCTATTTTGTATCTAGTGTACACAGTGCAGAAAATCTCACATATGAATGCAAGGGTGATAATATGAAAGTGTCAATCATATTATTCTTTTTTTTTTTAAATTTTTTTTTGAGAGAGAGTCTCACTCTGTTGCCCAGGCTAGAGTGCCATGGCATTAGCCTAGCTCAC
>VBSM01002121.1:2138701-2155394 GCA_008086735.1 Cheirogaleus medius | reverse complement strand
AGCCTCCCAGAGTGCTAGGATTACAGGCGTGAGCCACCATGCCCAGCCCATATTATTCTTTATATTAATACTTATCTGTATGTTGGCAAATTTCACAACAAAAAAAAGACAAAAGAATGTAATGTAGTTATTTAAAAAATGTGGACACTGATGCGTGGAAAGGGGTCTATACAACCAGCAAAGGAGGGTGAAGGGAAATACCACTGAGGAAAATGGTACCTGTGCTTCTAGAATCATGTTCATGACAGCTGATGGGTCCTCAGCACAGCAGTTCCTCAGGGTCTGCCAGTCACACCATGCTGGGGGAGCCTGCAAACCTAGAATCTACAGAAAGGCAGGAAAATCCATCAAACCACATTGCAGCTTCTCCCTCCATGATCAAGTCACTGATGTGTCCAGGGATGGACCATCCCTAGACCTCTGCCTCAAAGTCAGGCAGTCAGGACTTGCCAGGAAAAAGGAAGAAGAAAGCAAATAGGACAAAGATTCCTTAAGAGAGAAGAGTGACCCTATCAGGAAGTATTAAACAATCAGGAAGTATAGGCTGAGTGGGAGGCCAGGACTGGGGCCTGTCACTGGTGAGGACAATTCTTAGAGGGTCCCATGCTTCACAGATTATTCAGCCTTCTGGGGCCACTTGTCCCATGCTCCTCTACTCAACACTCCACCTAAGATATTCCTCTGGTTTGAATGCTCTCTGGGATCACCTTTCATGCAGCATTTTAGCTCTGCATGAAAACTGCTGAGGAAGACTGAAGAGAAAACCTTTTCACTTGCCATTTTCACTTCCCCTGATGGGGCTCTGGACACTGTTCTCATGTGGGAAAATCATAATATATTTTGTACTTGTTATATTGTTGTGCCTCCTAAATCTGTCTCCTTAAGTCTCTTGAGCTTGAATATAACACATATCTCACAAAAATATTTCACTTTTGAAATTGTCACTTCCAGACATCCTTTCAAAATGGCTCTTGAAATTTAGCTGAAACTTAAAACAATCTTTCTTCAAGACATAATATAGAAAAAACATACACAAAACTCAAATATATATGTGAAAAAGTCTTTATGGATTATAAAGTACCATTCCAATATTAATTCTGTTATTTTTACCCTTGCTTGATGCAAACATATTTAAAATTATAGGAGCAAATAACACAGGAACCAGATAGAAGGCCTCCTCACTGTTCACCTAAGAACAGAAGCAAGATGCAAAACAAAACCCATAACTACATTTTCTGTTCCTTAAAATCCCCCATCATATGAGGATAGGTTAGAGTTAGCAATAGGGTTAGAAACCGTTTCCTTTCTCTTGATGTCAAGGCCCATACCTTCTGATATACCCGCAGCTCTGCCAGCTTCCTCTGCAGCTCACATTTTAGTCCTTCCTGGACAGCTGTGTCTGAAATGCAGTAGGCCAGGATCTCCAGGCATGACTCCAGGGGCCACCTGTCCACAAACCGCAGGGCCAGCCGACTTCTCAGAGATGCATCCTTCACAGGAAACAGGTATTGCCAACCTTCTTTGTCTATAGGACATAAAAGACGCCCATAGGCAGCAATCCTGGCATCTGAAGAGCTTGAGAATCCAGGTTATTTCTTAAGAGAAGGACTTTGCTGCATTTCATAAAGGCAAGAGCTTGGGGGATGTTTAAGATTCATGTGACCTTAACAAGTTTTTATACTTGGAACCATATATAACAAGGAGAAATGCTATACCCCTGTATTTCCCTTTGTGTAAACCTGATCATAGTCATGGGACTTTCAGAAGGGAGAGAAGGAAGAAAAGAGAAAGGAGAGGAGAAAAGGAAGGAAGGAGGGAAGAGAAGAAGGGAGGGAGGGAAGAAAGAAGAGATGAAGCTCTGCATGTTTTGGCATGCTGCATGTACAGCACTGTTTGTCATTGGAACTTTAGTTTTCCCTGCAGTTTCCACTCTATGCCATACATAACTACTTGCAAGTTATTTCAGGTAAACTAGTTTCACTCCCGGGATATTCTCTGTCATCATTACTTAGTAGATCTCTCTCTCCCATAACCATTTCACAGACCTGATCTTGGAGATATGAAAAAGACTCCAAGCAATTAAGACCACACAGCCAGTCAGAGAGTTTCTCTACCTTCTCAAGGATGGATTTTCTCTTTTCCACAGGGTGGTCAAGCCTCCTACCCAAAAGCCATTCCCTACAGCACACCCAACTCTCACTCTCCCTAGTGGAGTGTTGTAGCTCATTGGCTTTCCACTCTGGTTACACATTGAAACCTCCTGGGGTGCTTTAAAAGCAGGGGTCATCAAACAGACCCATAATCTGCTTTTATAATAAAGTTTTATTAGAATATAGCAATGCTTATTTCTTTATGAATTGACTATGGCTGCTTTTGTGCTATAACAGCAGAGTTGATTAGTTATTATATTAATACAACTAAGACTGTATGGCCAACAAAGTCCTTTACAGAACAAGTTTGCTGAGCCCTGTTTTAAAGTGAATGTTTGCCTGAACCCTTTCCTGGGCCTCTGAGGGTGGGGCCCAGATATTTGTGGTTTATAGAATTTCACAACAACAATTGTGATATGTGGGATTGAGAATATTGGTTATTGGTTACGAATGTCTGTTCTAAAGTCAGATAGACTTGGGTTCTAAGCTCTACTCTACCACTTACCATCCTGGGCAAGTTTCCTAACTTCTCTGAGTCTTGGTCTCCTCTCAATAACATGAGATTATGTTGGTAAATTTCTCTAGAGTTATTGTGAAGATTAAATGTGATGATATACTCAGTGAATGCTAAATATTACCAGTAGTGAAAGAGGAAGGCATAGCTTTTTGCTTACCACATGCCACAGCACAGCTGAGGACTGCATCCTTTATGCTGCTAAAATCGTCCACATCTCGCCCATACACTTCAGTGAGCTGAAGGGCCCGGGGCCAATCTCTGGCCACCAGGGCTTCCTCAAAAGCCTCTGTCAGCACATCTAGGGCATTGGGAGAATGCAGGCCCAGAAGAACAGTAGAAAGACTAGCCTGCCCACAGAGACTCACTGCCAGACTCTGCCCCTGCTGAGAGGATCCTCGTAGAGGCTCCCAGGTAGCCTGGAGGGAGGCCTCAAGGATAGGGAATTGTTCCAGAAGGCGCTCACATTCCCGAGCCACCTGCTCTGCAGTGAGAGGCACCTCCCTGCGGCCCCGAAGCTCCTTCCATGACAAGCTGGGCTTGGTGACCTTTAACCCTGGGGAAGCCCCCAGGCAAGCCACTATAGCCAGTAGCTTTGAGTGGGATTTAAGGAAGGCCAAGGTAGAAGAGGTGAGGGCTGGGGGTGATGAATCCATTGGTGAGGAGTGGGCCTTTCTTTCCAATGTGGGATTCTCAGTTGGCCTTGGGGCACTCAGTGTAGAAAGTGGGAGGTCATCCAGGCAGTGGGAGGTGTGCAGCTGAGCCAGGATGCCCAGGTGGGTCAGTAGGGAGGATGTCTGCTGGCTTTGCCGGGAAGAGGAAAGAGCAAGGGGCTCACAGCAGCAGTTGACGATGACCTGTGGCACACTTAAGCTGAGACCCTCTCGGGCCAGAAGGGCTGCCAGCCTGGAGGGAGAGAAGAGGGGTCATGTGAGGCTTGCATACATAGGCACCATCACCAAATCTTACAATTTCCTTATGCTTACACAAGCAAATGTAAATGCAGGCTCTTAATTATTTCCCTCTTTTTTAAACAAAAAGTAGTCTATTAGACACACTGCTCTGCCCCTTCCTTTTCTACTTAATAACATATCTGGGAGATCTGTCCGTATCCCTGTAAAGAGAGGACTCTCGTTAGTTTTATGGCTATATAGTATTTCATTATGTGGCTGAGCCATAATTTAACTAGTCTCCTATTAGTGGACAATGGAGTTTTCTGATTTGTTGCTATTACATACTAGCCTGTAATGAGATGATTTTACACACATACACCACTTATCGTATGTATAATAAAGCCACAAGATAAGTTCTCCAATGTGTACTGCCAGGTTGAAAGGCACATGAATTTGTAATTTTAATAGATATTGACAAATTGCCTTCCCACAGGAGCTGTGCCCATTTATATTCCACCAGCAATCTCTGAGAATGTTTGTTTTCCCACAGCGTAACCAACTATTGTGTTATCAAATTTTTGGATTTTTGCCTACCCATAAAGTGAAGATTCACTCATTAATCACATACTTCCAATATAAATGTTAGAGGTGTCAAGAGAGAAAGAAAGAAATGAGGCATGATGAATTTTAATATAGCTGTATAAGAGTAAATGCAAAGTAAAGGCAAAGTCTGGAAGAAATCCTCACCCTCTGTACTGACCCCAAGCACAAGTGAGCCTTGGATTTCTTGATGAAATAATCAGAGAGACCTATGGCCAACTGGCTCCTACCTGTCTGGGGGAACTTGTCTCTCAAGCAGGAGATGTGACACCAGTTGGGAAGAGCTTTGTTGCAGCAGAACAAAGGGATTTCCTACCTTGACATCCACATGATCTGCAAAGGTAAAGAACATGACCTTTGTTTGCACCACTGACTGCAACAGTTCTGAGCCCTGTCTCTCAGAATCAATGAAAAAGTAGAGTCAAAATGAAGACAACATTGAGAGCCTTGTTAATTCATTCTAACTAAAGGGTACTCTCAACCTGACACTAACCACAAATTTATCTACACCTTGCCACTGCTCTAAAGGCTTCCAAACACAGACAAACTTCAGTGGGTAGGTCTAGCCACAGACAGCTTGCTCCTGCTCTCTTCAGTCTGACTGAAGTACATGCAGTACTTACTCTGGGGACTCAAGCAAGAATCTGGTACTCTTATCAGACACTTCGTTCCTCTGCTGAGTCCTCAAATCCAAAACAGACCAAGTCTAACAAATATTTCTGAATCACCTAATTCCATGAAAATTTATTGAGTATTCCCACATGCTATACAACTATGCTAGCACAAAGATAAATAAAACAGAGATGAATAAAAGAGGAGGACCTTCCAAACCTAGTGTCCTTGGCTATTGCCCAGAACCTCTTAATCAAGCACCCTTCCTCTTCCTTGCCCTGAACAGTTGCAGGCTTGCCATGACTCCATTTCCACTTTCTTGCTACTTACCAGGTTCAGAGCTCAAACACCGAAGGAGAACTGCAGCCAGGGTGCTGCAGTAACTGAAGAAGGTGCCCATGTAGTCAGTCTGTTTGCTGCCTGCTGGGGTCTGTTTGCCCAGGTTCTTCTGGAGGAGCTGAGTCTGGATGTGCACAGGGTGTGCCTCTGCCTCAGGAGCTTTCTGGGCTGCCTGCTCCACCAGGGAAGAGAGTGGAGGACTCCTTGGCTCTGAGAGGAGCATGGCAGGAGAAAGGACGTGGGCTTTAATCTGTGCATCCAGCTTTGGGTCAATTTTTGACCCAATATGTGAACTAGGTCTCCTATACACTGCATGGGGCATCCTATAGCTTGGGGCTGCAATTACAAGGCAGATATAAAATCCTGTCAGTCACCTGGACACGTAGTGCTCGGCCAGGAAGAGTTTTGAGTCTGGAGTGTATAAAATCACTCTAAGTATATAGTTTTATTTTCACCCTGGTGTCTCTGGGGTGCAATAGCTCTATGAAGAGCATGTCAATCTTTTGTGGAAGGGTTGATCAATATTTACTGAGTACCTGCTGGCTATACATCTCATTAAGAATGAAAAAAATGAGCAAATGGAGTGTTGACCACCCTCTCAACTAAGAGGCAGGTGTCTTACCAATAAGTCTAGAGTAAAAATAAAATCAAAAAAAGACGTAGGGAAATAGGTGAAGTTATGAGATGTGCCCTGGCTAACTAAAGGGCTGCCTAAGTCTCTGCTCCAAAGTATTCCTTCACGCTCAGCTGTTTCCTTTCCCAGGTCAGCCCTTGACCTGTTGCCAAGCAGATGCCCATACCTGGCAGCTCTAGTGCCTCTCTCAGTGACTGAAGGACCTGATCCAGCTGCTGGGAGAGGGTGGTGTGGCTGGCAATACAGTCCTCGGTTAGGCTGGGCCAGCACATCTGAAGCAGCTCCGTGATGCTATACCGTGGTGAGCCTCCTCCCTTTTCTTCTATACTCTCTATGGAAAGCAAATGAGATGGAAAAAGTGAAGTCTGCTGCTGACCCAATGTTCCAAGTCCAGGAGAAAAAAATGGGACAAAAGCAAATCACCTGATTTAGTCTGTGCAGCTGACATAAGTGGATAATTGAGAATCTTACTGATTTGCTGAAGAACAACTGGAAAACCTCTAATGCCATCAGCATTGAGAAATACATGGTCTAACTGTCGACCTGGAAATAGATGAAGGAAGAGGGAATGCAATAAAAAATTAAGGTATTTTTAGTCCTTTGTTTACTTGTGAAATTTTACGTTCTTCGATATTAAGGAAGAAATATATGCTGTGCCATTTTGGGTGACAACCAGCACACCTGGCTTATTCCATGCTTGAGGTTCCAGGACTACCTTTGGCAAGATGCCTTAGCTGTCAACAGCAGCAGATTCAGAATCTCTGCCTTTCTTATGGAATTGCTGTTCCAAGCCACATGGGCACTTCTTGTAGATTTGCCTTGGTACTGTCCTCAGCTGTAGACTTGAGCTCGGATCATATTTGTTTTTGTACTTGCTTTAAGTGGTTTCTTGACAGTCTGACTAAATTATAAACAACTTTATGGACAGGGATTATTCCTGATACCTCTCCTATACCCCCATATACTTGGGATAATCTAGAAACACAGTGGGTACTAAGTTAATTCTTAGTTGATTGACATGAAACTGTTTTGGCTATTAACAGCTTGAATAATATCTCCTTTCATTTTAGAATATAAGTATTAATATTAGACAAGGGAGAAGCCAATCATTGGACAAAAACAGCATTGTATAAGCCACAGTATACTTTCTTAGAAGGACTATGTGAACATTAAAGGATATTTTAATCAATAGCTCAGAAGTGATCTGGAGAGGTGTGTAGAAAAGAGTTAACAGAGCAGGCCTAAGACTGCTATCCTTGGAAGGCTTGCTTGCAAGGTTGCCCTTAGCTGGCATCTGTGGACTTGACTGGCAGAGAGTTTCCTACACTGATATAAAACTTTCCCTAATTAATGAGAGTCGCTTACTGGGCCTCAACTGTTTGTATAATGGAACACCTGCTTTTCTTTTGGGACTCTGGAATTTGTTACATGCTAGGCAGAAGGTGTTTTTGTCCCAAAAAAAACCTTGGGTCTCGGGTCTCTAATTAGCTTCCCTGTAGACAACACTTTGCAAGTGTTGGCACAACTCATTGGTGGGGGAATAAGTATGGGAGAATCTTCTACAAGGAGAAGATTCTTGGAAGCTTGTGCCTGGTTTCCTCCAGATTTTATCATGAGCCTTCCCTCTTTGCTGATTTTGCATTGTATCCTTTTGCTGAAATAAATCTTAGCTGTGAGTATAACTACATGCTGAGTCCTGTGAGTTCTCCTAGAAAATCACTGAACCTCGGGGTGGCCTTGGGGACCCCAGACACAGGGGCTATCCATATCATAACTTATTCCCACTCTTCCCTCCATACTGCTGAGGTAGAACATGCTCCTTTCTCCCCCACTGCTCAGTCCTTCCAATGCTTGGTGCCTGTGTCAAGGATGGGTGGGGAGTAGAACTTTGCCTAATTGTATCTTCATATACCTCTCCCTTCACATACCTATTCCTCTAAGAATTCCATACACACATTCTGGGACATTATTAACCCCAAGGTATGATGGTCTCTCCAACTGTGATTCATTAAGTTTTCCCTTACACCTGGTTTATAAATTCAAGACAGTTCTAGGTTTTAGGTTAAGTGAGGTTCACCAGGAGGGGGCAAGTAGTCTAAAGGCTCCATTTCCACTGATACCATTTTAGAGTATATATTTCTTTCTTGAATTTATCTGTAAACCAGAAAATAATTTCCTCAAATGACTGCAGATTGCCATGTCTATTAAGAAGGCAAGACTCTCAACAGACTATAAGCCATCAGATTGGACATGAGGACATTTAACTAATAATCTTTTCTCTTTGTCCTCCCTCCTCCAATAACTACTTTCTTCTTGCACAACTTATCAAGGCTCTGATACCCATCTCCTCGTGTGAGAATAAGGGATAAAGCTAAAGAAGCACACTCACCTCGGCTTTCAAGGCTACTGCTCAGACGCCGTTCAGCCGTTTCTAAGAGCTGCTTGCAGGTTTTCCAGAGCTGGCACTGAGAGCAAGCTAGGTCAAATGCAGCCATGGCGGGAGGACTAAGGTCTTCCAGAACCTCTCGCAGGGGGTCAGTGGGCTCCACCAGACTAGTGCTTATCCAAAAGTCCTCCTGGAGCGTGAGGATAGGGTCTCCAGAGCTGCTGAGCAGCTTGTCAGTCACGTCGGAGATGGAGTAAAACACCATTCCTGGCCACCCAGCAGTGGAGGAAAAAGTAAGGGGTTAAAATGATTCTAACTACTACTTACATTAGGAAAAGTAGTTATCTTAAAAACGTCTGAGGTGCATCTGCACAAGATATCTTCTATGTATATTAGCAATGTCATTAGAGCCCACTCTTGTAGCATCAAAACAATGGCATAAAAAAGAAAACCAAAAGAAAGAATGGTCCAGATGAGGGAGGGCTTCTTCCAAATGGGATCTAAAATTAGGTTGAGAAAGAATGAGGTGGATCTATGTGTGTTAATCAGAAAAGATCTCTAAAACACATTGCTAAAAAAGCAAGGTTGATAACAATATTGTCTTTGAGAGCCGATTTATATTAAAAACAAAAAGGATATGCATATATTTGTGTGAATAAGCACAATAAATTTCCGGGAGAATACATAAGGAGCAAAGTGTGATAGTAACTTGACATATAGAGCCTAGACCAGTAAGAGATGTGAAAAGTGGGACAAGATTCTGCCTTCAAGATATGAAAGAATGAGCTTTTTTTGCAATGCAGCCAAGGTCAGGAATTGTGATCTGTGAATCCCAGGCCATAAATGTTAATACACAATTTTTCTACTTTACCAAACAGTGAAATAATATGTTTTACCCCTGAATAATTACATGGGAAGGAAATAAACTCCCAAGCATTTCCTCAAGCCAGAGATAGTGGCCATCAGATCACATGATGGAGAGAGCCTTCCTGTTTTTCAGTTTAAGTCGCAAAGGCCAAGCTTAATGGAGTAGCTCGAGTGGCGGTATGTGAACACCAGTCAGGGAGGTTTGGCACAGCTAGAAAACTACTCTCAATGTGTCAGGATTGTTGTCTTTCAAGGGAGATGTTCTGCTTTGAATTTCTGCTCACCCTTACCAAGAGCCTATGATATGGGTTGTTTCTCCCTCCTACCCACTCCTCCCAGCCACCTCACCACCTATGGTGGCAGCAGGGAAGTCTGACCTGCTGCCGCAGCACTGCCAATGGCCTGTAGAGTTGAGCGGCCACTTCCAGTTCTTCGAATGGTGTTGCTAACCCCATCAGGGTTCTGGTTTTCAATCTTGTGCTCTACTTGGGCCAGCTCTTGGATCACCTCCTGATAGCGCTCCATGAACATCAGTTCCCCTGAGCTGGGTGAGGACTTCAGGTTGAACGTGAACACCACCTGTCATGGGAGAGGGAAAAGCGTGAGCCATGGTAGACCCACTGAGTCGGGAAATGTCGAGAGATAGGAGATCTTGTCAACCACTAGACTATGGCCTTAAGATGTCTGCTTTGTAGGGTCAGAGAAACACTCAATGTTATTATAGAAGAATAGATAAAATATAAAAATTCATAAAAGTCAGTAATAAAACCACCAAAGGCCCAGTAGAAAATAGGCAAAAGATGTGGACAATTTCAGAGGAAATATATATAACTGATACATAAATGAGAAAACATTTTCTCTTACCAGTAATCCAGGAATTTAAGTAACAATATCATTTTGCATCTATCATAATAAAAAAGTATAAGAATAATCCTCGGGGATAGTGTAACATTAACTGTCACAACTTTTTTGGAAAGCAATCTGGAAATCTATAAAGTTTTAAAAATAGCCAGGTGCAATGGCTCATGCCTATAATTCTAGCACTGTGGGAGGCTGAGGCTTAAGGATCACTTAAGGTCAAGAGTTAGAGACCACCCTGAACAAGAGTGAGACCCCATCTCTACAAAAAATAGAAAAATTAACTGGACATAGTGGTGTGTGTCTGTAGTCCCAGCTACTCGGGAGGCTGAGACAGGAGGATTGCTTGAGTCTGGGAGTTTGAGATTACAGTGAGCTATGAAGATGCCACTGCACTCTAGACAGGGTGACAGAGCAAGATTCTGTGTCTCAATCACTCGCTCAATAAATCAATAAATAAAAGATTGTATTTTTTGATCTAGTAATTTTTATGAAAAACTTTGTTAAGGAAATAATTCAAAAGGCTTAATGCCTAAAGGTACTATTGATTTTAACCATTACAAAGTTGAAAATAATCCAAATGTTGAGCAACAGGGAAATGGTTTAATGCAGCTACTTGATCAGACCATTATAAGGTCACTAAAATCAAAGTTACAAGGCATATGCTTATATTGTATTATAAAAAAGATATGATATAAAGTTCTAGATCCGAAATGATCTCAGCTATATAAAAATCATATATATCTTGGAAAAATATTGGCCAAAAATATACTATATCTTTAATATTGGTTCTTCCATACAATAGGATTAAAAGTAATTTTATTTTCTTGTTAATACTTTTTGGTATTTTCTTATAATATGCATAACTTATTTTATAACCAGGTTTAAAAAAGAAAGTTTTTATTAAAAAAAAGAAAGATCAAGGCTCAAGGACAGGAAGTGGAGGACATTTAGGGGTAAAGTGTCATGGGACCCCCAGCCCACTTCCTCTGGATCTGGGTATCAAAAAGGCTGGGGACAGTCCTCTCTTCACCTGAGGATCATAATTATCACTATTATTAAAGCATGAGATCTAAAATGATCAGAGGAAATTAAACAAAGATTATCTTATTACACAGATTTTTCCTAGATTTATTCCTGAACAACTGAACTCACACAAAAGACAAATTCTGACCTACGTGTGAAGGGACTCTCATAAATACACCAAGAGAGTTTTAAACATTAGAAGAGTAATATTTTATGCTGTTAAGTTTAAGCAACAGTAGAGGCCTCTTGTATTTCTCAATTTTTACATAATTCTTTTAACATTTCCTTGAAATAGAAAAAGCAGGTATTATATTTAACTTCAATTTTCAAATGAGGATACTGAAGCTCAGAGAGGTTAAGAGTCTTTCTGATTATGACTCTAGTGTACCTTCCCTACACAACACAAATATTCTAGTTTGCTGGCTCCCTGTACTTCTTGTATATTGAACTGGCATTCTATTTATTATTGACAATTGTCTGCATCATGATTTTTAACTAGATAAAATATGTATGTGTTCAGAGACGAAGCACAAGGAAAGAAGCAAAAATTTCAATGTTTTGAAGTAGTGGGATTATGGCTGAATCTCTTCTTTTACTTTGTGAAAACACCATTTATGTTAAGAACACAAACAGGTCAATGTCTCTAAATTTGCAATGCTGAGGATGGGCCTGGACACATGGAAACTCCCTCTTGCTTCTCCTGCTTGATGTGGACCCCCAAGTGCTCCTGTGTGGCTCTGGTTGCACATGCATCTAACTGTACCTGAGGCCCAGTGGGCCATAGCCAGCTAGGGGCTGACTTAGCATTCTTTACTATGACAAAGTACAACTTAGGCCCCCTTCACCTGATGGGCTTCTGCAAAGTTCCCCCGGAGGATGCAGGATGCCAGCAATGACTCAGGTGGGGAGAACATCATGGGGATAAGTGAACTCTGAGGTTGGTGCTGCAATCGGCCGTCCAGCTCTTTCCGCCCAGATAGAGCGCTCAGACTTCCCTCTGTTGGGACATAAGAATGCAGAGTGCCAGAGAAGCAAGAGAAATTGAGGAAACACTATAGTGCTGCCATGTTCCACCAAATCTCTTCTCTCCTTAAGGGCCTTCTCTAAAAGGTCTGTAAGTGGGTCTTGATTTTTCCTCAAATGAAGGGCAAAATTATGCTATCATCTTTGAATACAAGAAGGGGTACCAAGCACCTTCCTTGGGTATTTACTTCTATTTAATATTTTACTCTGTTGATGGGAAAGTCAAGTGAAAGTGAAATAGCCCTTTCCCTTTTCACAGCCGAAATCTGTTTGGCCCTCTGCAGAACCAACCTTCTTGAACACAGGCATGAACTGCTCAGTACTGGTTTTTACACCATGGTGTACGGCAACTCTATATCAAGGCAAAGCTGCTTGAAGTTGGCAGCTGGTTGGGACCTGCATACCTGAAGTACTTGTGCTCAGCTCACTACTTGTACTTTCCAGCGATGGGTTGCAACCTCTGTCCCGTCCATCTAGAGGTTTTAGGAAGAAGAAAGAAAATCGACCAACTTCATACAATATAGGAAGTGTTAAGTAAGCTTGAAAGCCAAGATCTGGGTAGAGTGAGAGGACAATGGGTAACTACTACACCTGCTGCTCCTTGTACAACAAAGTGCAAGCTCCTACACACCAAAGGCAAAGGATGGGCTTAATATGGCCCCAAGACTCACTTGGGCAGTAGCCTATACCAGTGGTTCCCAACCTGCAGGTCTCATGGCCCCATGAGCTTTCAAGTAAGTTACTTCTAGGGGTCAGTGACCACCACCTACGTCCTAAGCACTGGCAATATTCTGAAAAAAATAAAAGCCCAACTATTCTGATCAGGAACTAGTAGGGTACAAAGCAGGGCCAGAATATTTTCTGACATAGAAAAAGGTGTCCTCATATTTGAAAAGGTGGAGAACCAAACCATAAGACCTTTCTAGTCAAAGACCACGATATTCAAAGCCACGAAGGAAAAGCTTCTTCTCAACACCAGCTTTCCTGAAGTGCTAAGGCTTTCAAGCAGAGGCTAAATATTCCTTAGTGTGGTCATTCAAGGGCCATATCAGCCCCAACCTCGTTCACCATTTGGGCTGCCCTTTAGAAGGAACATGCCATCGTGGGAAACAGATGATGGATTTTTCACTCTTGGGCTAGATGGGTCAAGTGGATGCAAACTTTGCTTTTTGACCCAAACCAATTAATTAGTTTAAGGGTGTTAGCAACTCAGCCTTTTAGTTTTTCTAGGTTTCTCTCATGGCATCCTCTGCCTTACGCAGTACACTCACCTTTCTGTTGCCAATCATTCTTCTGAGCTTGGTTCAAGAACCTACTAATTCATGAAATAAATCTGTTTCCCTGAATTTTGTGTAGGCCACCATCATGGCTCCTTCTAAGAGATTTCTTCTGTTTTTAGGCAGGGACTCAGGTGAGTTTAAATTTTTCATGTATGGTGTCTACGTAGGTAAATTATAAATTCTTTGAAGGCAAAGGCCTGGTTTATGCCTCATCCACCTCCCTCAAGATACCTAGTATTGTTTAGCACATAGGAAACCCTTATGAATTCCTCATTAATTATTTAAAAGATCAGCACCAAAAGCCATAATAGAATTTGATTATCTAATACTCCTGCTTTATGTGCCTGCATTGAACTCCTCTAAGAAAAACCTATAAACAGAGTCAAAAGATAAAATATGGAAAAAAAACCTATAAACAGAGTCAAAAGATAAAATATGGATAAATTATAGCACATAATGACAAAATATTTTCCTTAATGTTTAAAGAGCTTTCTACAATTCAATAAGAAAGAGAACCCAATAGAAAAATGGACCTTTGACATGATTAGGCAGTTTATAGAAAAATATAAATGGCCAATAAATATATATAAAGACATTTAATTTCAAACTTAAAAATTACTATTAAAGCAATGATATAGCATTATTATATTAATTATATTGATGAAGATTATAAAAAATTTGATACTACTCATTGTTGATGAGTGTATATACAAATAGGCAATCATGTATAGCTGGTAGAAATATAAATTGATCCACCTTTTTAAAGGCAATTGGGTAATATCTGTCTATATTTTATATCCACATGTCTCTGACCCAGCAATTCTACTGCTAGGAGCTTATCCTACTCACACAAGTATGCACAGACATGTATAAGGTTGTTTATTGCAGCATTATTTATTAATATAATAGTAAAAAACTGGAAACAAATGTCCATGAACAGGGTATATATGACAATGGAATACTAAGCAGCCTTTAAAATGATAAATGAAAGAAGTTTATTCTCAATATACAGTATGGTGTGTGTATATATACAAGGCTATATATGTTTGCATTGCATGGAAAATTTCTGGGAGGATATATAAGAAACAATTAACAAGGGTTACCTTGGAGGAGTCGGACTAGGATAATCTTATAACGCTTTGTGTTTGTTTTGACCATGTGCTCTATCTTAAAGACTATTAGACAAGTGGCAACATACCACCACTTGCCTTGTGCATGGGAGCAAGGTATGGAGAGAGAGCTCTTCAGATTACCTGCCCGGCTCCTTCTTGTCCGACGACCCCGGCGGAGACTGGAGTGCCGTGTGGCAGTAGGTCGGTATCTTCGGGAAGGTTGCTCTTCTGTAACAGCAAACCCAATGGGACATACAGAAGAGTGACCAACTTTGATTTGACCCACTTCTTAGGGTAACAGGTAGGGGAAGGTTTGCACTGGGCTCTGAGACATGGAGCAATACCCCAGTGTTGTGACACTGGTTGCTACGGTGATGTGCCCTGAGTTATGGTGTGGCCCCCATACACTCCTAGGTCTCTTCCACGTCTCTGGGTTTTTTCTCCCTTCCCGCATTCTGGACCCACCAATTCTGCTCCCTCCTCTCACCTGAGCCCTGGTTGCTTGTTACCACCTTGTATCTCCACTGGGCCTCAGAGAGAACCTTGGAAAACCGGTGCAGGCGGCTCTGCAGTCCATCTCTGCTTCCTGAGCAGCTCTGGCCTTCTGGAAGCTTTGGCTTCTCAGGGGGGCTGTGGCTGCTGATCTCATCCAGCTGTTCTTGGAGAAGCCTGAGGAAGGCCCCTATTGCAAATTCATCAGCCAGGAATGCACTGATACCACTAGTAAAGTGCTTTAGGTCCAAAAAGCTGTGCCCATGAGGCCCTGGGTAACTGTCTTTTGGCTCTGCCTTCAGACAGCTTGGCATTGTATAAGCAAGGCTCCTGGGGACTCCTAGGGCAGCCTGTTCTGACTTCTGCTCAGGTTGTGCTATGTGCTGGGGGCTCTCTGATGGGGACCTCAAACCCAAGGGGCCCTTCCCCTCAATGTCATCATCATCAGCATAGTCCTCAGGCAGGTGAGGCTCTGGGTGAAGATCAGCAGAGGTGATGAGAAGCAATGAGAAGATATTTTCTAGAAGTTCCAGGCACAAAGAGTCAGGAATACTGCAGAGATACTGTTGACACCTGGCCAGGTAAGTTGAGAAGAGATTTGCAGCACCTATAGAAGCATGTATAAGGAAAGAGGCCAGATAAAGAGAAGAAAAGACAGGGAATGCAAACATTAGAAACATTACTTGCCAGAGTCAAACATTCTTACACCTTTAGCTCATTTATTTATTTTTTCCTCAGAAGAATAAGAGAGACTACTCAGCATGTCTCCTCATGACTTGCACAAAGATTTTGCTACTTTAACTAAAAGTACAGCTTACTGAACACTCATTATTTTGTTTCTGTCTTTTTAACATTACATTGTTCCTCATTCCTGACAAGTACTCCATATTTCAGTTCCAGGAATGAAGGCAGTGCAGATGCAGATTCCTTACTTCCCAATTCTATTTTCACTTATTCTTACACTAACGGTGACCACAAGCTACTTAGATCTCTTAAGAAATACTCAATAGCTAAAAAATGCCCATGCTCAGAGGTGAAGGTCTACTCCAAAGCTAGGGGAGAGTGATAACTAGTTACAGAAGGCAAGTTAAGGAATTATAAGTTATTAAGAGAAATGAGAGAGGGTACGACATTAGGTTGGTATTTTTCATACTATAAGCTGTGACCCATGAAATCGATTTAGATGGCTGCATTTAAAAAAATGAAATAGAACAGAAAAATAATCAAGAGCATGCTCCATTTAGAAAAGTATCATTTCTTAAAACTTGGTTTCAGTTTATATATATACACACACACACACATATACATGTGCAAACACACAAATTATATACTAGGTGCAAACTGGAGTGGCATGTGGATTGTAGTTAAAGTAAAAAGAGTTTAGAAAACACTGCACTAGATGATCAGACTCCATTAAAATTTAGGTAGTCACTTGCTTTCTCTATGCCCCTTTGATCTGATAAATGGATGAAATTATTCCTGGGCACCATAAAATCAAAGCCACTCCCTTTCCCAATTTTGGTGGAAGAGGGTAACCACAAAAAGCATTCACTGTGATAAGTTGTTACCAGCTTATGCCAGGGATGAGGGGAAACACTGTACCTGGGGAGGAGAGAGAGTCATCCGCTTGCTCCTCAGCTGAGGCCAGGTCGTCAGAGGGGCCGTGTTTGCAGTCATGGCCCTGGGAGTGCTGGTGTGAGTTCACGCAGAGGGCATAGATGGCATACTTCATGGCACAGAAGCCCTGGTAGAGTGTCAGGTTCGGACACTGGCTAAGGTGCTCAGGGACTAGGACATCAACTGTATCTGAATTGTAGAGAGAAACAGGAAGAAATTGAGAGCTAATTCTTTCAGGCATGGGCTACAAGTATGTCTGAAGCAAAGAGATGCCATGCTTGTAGGTTCTT
>VBSM01002121.1:2113779-2133122 GCA_008086735.1 Cheirogaleus medius | reverse complement strand
GTAAAAAAACAAAACAGGCAAAAACACCCGGCGGGCCAGATAAATGTCCTTGGCCGGCCACATGTGGCCCGCGAGCCGTAGTTTGAGGACGCCTGCGAGCCTATAGCCTATCTTCTATTTGCTGGGTGAGGGTAGAGGGAGGAAAGGGGGTGGGGAAGTAGGTTATTTCCCACCCTTAAACACCATGCCTATAGGTGGTGCTCAGGGATGCCTCTTCATTAACTGCCTCAGAGATGGATCACAAGACCATGAGTCCATGACCTAATACAAGTGACTTAAATCGTACTGTAAATATATCTTTAGTTAACTGGTGGCAGGGTCATTAAGAAAATAAGTATCAAGCCTCAGAGCATACTTCAGGCACTTCAGTAGTAACTGATGCAATATACATATAGTTAACAATTAGTTTGAATCTGCCCCCAGAAGGTTATTGTGAGGATTAACTCTAACACATTCAGTGCACCTGTTTTAGAAAAGATATTTAACAAATATTAGTTCCTTTTTTCCCTTTATATTCCCTACCATCTACTAGTAAAATACTCAAACACCTTAGTTTAAATCTAAGTTATATATTCCTTCTACCTGACATGAAAAAAATCTTTAATCCGCAGCTATATTTAGTACTTCTGTACAACCCACCTCAAGAATTCTAAAATCAGATGTTTACCCTAACTCTAAACTCTCCTCAGAGGAGCCTCTACCTTGCCTTGCTTGAGAACAAAGTATAGCCAGCATCTTGGAGACCTGTCTCTGCTGGGTGCCTGGAAGCTGGGAGCCTGGAGCTTGTTGAGTTAACTGCAACCCTGGGCAGATGGTCCCAGGGCCCTCTCTCACCTTGAGGATGTTCTCTGGAATGTCACCAGGGAGGTCTTCTGACAATAACAGAAACTCAAGCTTTCTCCGGAAAACAGCTGGGAGTAACTTCTAAAAGAATCATAAGAAGGAATGATAGAGATTAGGTATATGCTTTAATTAAAAAATTATAAGTAAATATTTCTCTCCAGTTAGTCTTATTTCTGCAATTTCTCTAAGATAATGTACTTTTAAACACTAAATTCCTGGATGTTTTCAGATACTTTTCTTTATAAACAAAAACAGCTAAACTTGGACATACACCTCTCTTAAAAAGTAATACTTAAAGCCCACACTGATCAGCTTCAAACTCCAAAGTTTGTTCATTTCCTGTGACTTTTTTTTTTTGTTACCGGAGGTCTTTTCCCAACAATCTTCCTTGCTGTGTCCAAAACACCCAGTTATGGGTAAGCCTGAGAGAGTATGGTCCACATGATCCTCTTTTGGTCCAAATCCTTGCTTTTGATATTCACTATCCTTTGCATATCAGTGGGAGAAGCAAAGTAAGGGGGTAGGGATCTAATGTATAGTAAACACTTGTTATATACCAGGTACTGTGTGCTGTATTTTATTTTTTATCTCATTTAATTTCCAATCAAACAAACCTGTGGCACATAGTTATATATTTTCAAAAAGAATCTTTATAAGAGGTGAAATGGTTCGGAAGCATTTTCTAATTAGTTCAAACAAAAAGGAAAACGTGATCCCAATGTTTGTTAATGAGACGTGCCATCAGAGAGGTCTAATGTATAAATAGAAAGCCTCTGACTCTTCCTGCACCTGCTTGTTTCACAATCACTTCCCTTCATCTGGTCCTTAAAACTCAAATTAGAGTCTCCCTTTCTCCAGACAAATAAAAATAAGATTAGAGTCTGGGACTAATCCTGACAAATACTACTTTAGAGACAGTTGTAAATCAGACCTCTGGTTAAAGCTTCCCAAGGGGATGAGTTTTATTGGAAAGCAAGAAGCAACTGCAGGATTTTGTGTGTGCACGTGTGTGTGTGTGTGTGTGTGTGTGAGAGAGAGAGAGAGAGAGAGGAGGGTTTAGAACACAATATCATACTACTTCCATTCATGTACCATTCATCACATCAGAGGCTAAATATGAGCTAATAACTCTTGGTGCAAAATCTCATTTCTTCTTGCCATGCCCTTCCCTAATATGTGCACCAGTGCCATGTGAATGCTTGTATAATGTCTATGATTGGAAGTTGGTGGAGAAAATTCATGTTGGAAAGCTGAAGATCAGTGTTTCTATTGAAGACTAAGAAAAAGGATTGGTGTCTAAGAGAGCAAGCTGGTTAAGACTTTATGACTTCATCTAGAATCCTAAAGACTGATTAGTTTATACTTATTTTACTGGTAAAATTATTTTAAGCATATGTAGGGTTACAAATAACTAACATTCTTAAAACAGGCAAGAATTTGCTCAATGTTTCTAGATTTTTCTTTTTAAAAAAAATTTTTTTTAATTAAAAAATTTTAATTATGGGTACATAATAATTGTATATCTTTATAGGGTACATGTGATGTTTTGATATAGGCATACAGTGTGAATTAATCAAATCAGGGTAATTGGGGTATACATCACCTCAGACATTTATCACTTTGTGTTAGGAACATTCCAATTCCACTCTTCTGGTTATTTTAAAGTATACCCTAACTTATTATTGATTATATGAGACATTTTGTTGTGCTATCAAATACTGTTCATTCTGTGTTAACTATCTAACTATATTTTTGCACCCATTAACCATCCTCTTTTCATCCCCCTGTCCCTGCTACCCTTCCCAGACTCTGGTTACTCTGTCTCCAGAAATCAACTGTTTTTAATATTTAGCTCCCACATATGAGTGAGAACATGTGAGATTTAACTTTCTGTAAGCACAGGTTTTCTTACCATAAAAGCCAGTCATGTTCAATGTAGAAAAAGTAGGATATACAAATGAGCAAACTCAAAAATATATATATATATTATATATATGTATATACACATATGTATATATATTTATCTCACACCACATCTTCTTATTAAAGAACTGTCATTAATACTGTCTAAGGGCATTCAGACCATTTTCTTTCTTTCTTTTTTTTTTTTTGAGACGGAGTCTCACTCTGTTGCCCAGGCTAGAGTCCTGTGGCGTCAGTCTAGCTCACAGCAACCTCAAACTCCTGGGCTCAAGCCTTCTGCCTCAGCCTCCTGAGTAGCTTGGACTACAGACATGCTCCACCATGCCCGGCTAATTTTTTTCTATATATTTTTAGTTGGCCAATTAATTTCTTTCTATTTTTAGTAGAGAAGGGGTTTCGCTCTTGCTCAGGCTGGTTTCGAACTCCTGACCTTGAGCGATCCTCCCGCCTCAGCCTCCCAGAGTGCTAGGATTATAGGCGTGAGTCACTGCGCCCCACCCAGACCATTTTCTATGCACATCTTTATGCTCATATACCAAATGTACTTTTTTTCTAAACTGCTTTTTTCCGACAGAGCAGAGCATGAGCATCCTTTCACATCACTGAAAATTCATTTACTACATGATTTTGAATAGTGGCATAGTATTTTACATATAGATATACTTCCATTTATTAACCCTCCCTGTATTGTGGACATGGGAGTTGTTTCCAGTTTCCCTCTAATAGAAGCAGCATAAAAGTGAACATCTAAATCTTTGTACACACACTTGTACATGTAGAGAGAAATCAGTGCAAAATAAAGAGGCAAAAGGAAAAAGTGAATGAAGGAAATAGAATCACTGTGTCACCTAAGAGTTAAAAAGGAAGCTTTTGGCAGAAGATGAAAGGCTGCAAAAGGAAAGGCAGCCAGCAAATTCCTAGAAAATGAACGCACCTCCAGGATAATGAATGACCTTGTAAAACTACTCCAAGAGTGCATTTGGTCTTTATTTAAAGTTTTAAAATTCTCTGAGGAACTAAAATATTCCCACAACTTTTAAAAAAGTAAGTCACTGGAGCTTTAAAGACTAAATGATCTGTGAAGCTGGGAAAAACAAGAACAACTCTTAGACTGTGTTAAAGAGCCAGGGAAGTGAAATCTACCGCCTGACATGGTTGAGTAACTGTCTAGAAAATAAACAACCAACAGGCATGAAGTAAGCTTAGGGGAAAGTTCATTGGGTTTGACAAATTCCATGTTTATACTAGGGATATCCTTAATCAGTAACAGGAGTTCTTTTCTTTTTCTTTTCGAAGATACTATTTTAACTATGGTATTATTAATACTATTTTAGCTCAGGTTTTTTCTTTTAAATCTGAAACCATAGCCAACTCTTAATTATCCTGAGTTTCCTTATTTTTCAACCTTGCTTCTCTTTCTTCCCCCTCCTGCTAGCCTTTTTATCATTTTTCATTGCTAGACAATTGGCTAAAGCCTGGATAAGAGATACACCTAGATTAAGAAATTTCTGTTACTTTTTGACAGCTACGGGAAGAAAGATAAATGTCACGCAAAAATGAAACTAAGGACAAAATTAATTCCGATGACCTAGTAGAACAAAAAAAAAAAAGAAAGAAAAATTAATGTAAATTATAGACATTTAAAAAATAGAATTTTTGGTTTTTTCCTTCTAAGTCACTATGGGGTAAAAAAATAATGTTGAGGTAGAAAAAGCATAGGATTGGGAGTCAAAAGATCTTGGTTTCAGTTCTGCCAACTAACTTTACCATGTGTCCTTGGGCCAGTCATTTCTCTTCTGAGTCAGAGGTTCCTCACATAAATCTTAAAGTCTGAGGTTCAATATGAAATAGTCTCAGAGAAATTCCTTTAGTGGATATCAATTTCTGATAATTAAAACAAACTTTCTAGAAGGGCTTTAAATGGAAACTTCCCTTTTAAAAAAGGTACTTCCTAGAGCTGGAGTGTTGAGTGTCCTGAGAGGTCAGATTGCCAGCAGGTAAATTAGGGATTTGGTGAGCAACCTCTTTATAAGGAATCAGAGACATGGCCCATGGACATGGATATGAACATGAACATGGACATAGTAAAATGGAACTTCCAGATTATAAACAGTGGAAGATAGAAGGGACACCATTAGAAACTGTCCAACAGAAGCTGGCTGTGAGAGGGCTAAGAGATCCATGGGGCCGTAATGAAGCTTGGAGATACATGGGCGGCTTTGCAAACAATGTTTCCTTTGTTGGTGCATTATTAAAAGGATTTGAATGGGGATTTGCTGCATTTGTGATAGCTGCAGGGGCTTAATATTTCCTGAAGTCAGTGAATAAAGATAAGAAGCATCACTGAAGATAATACCTGGAAGTATCTTAGTGATTTCATAACTCTCTTATAAAAATAAGATTTCTTCACTGTAGCCTACTTGTGTCTGTGTTTGTCCCTTAAAGAATACAAGTAAGATTTAATAAAGAAAAGCATATTCCAACAAACAAAAAGTACCTCCTTAATAGTTTTCTTTCATTATTAATTTTCTTGCTATGTTTTTATATTTGGTAACTTTTAATTCAATTCATGTGAATTAATGGGGCTTGAATCTATAGGATTTCACTGTATTGGACTAGTTATAATAAGATTTTTAGAAGAAAAACCAAGTTTCAGCTCAGCTTATTCTCTGTTATTTGAGTTGTGAGTAGATCCAGATGTTACGGGTTCATATTTTATTTGCTATCTTGTCACTTTCACTGAGTAACACAAAGTTCTGTTCAGGCACATGACTCATAGTCATATTTAACAAAATGGCATCACCTCAAATAGTATAATATGGCAACGTATGTCAGTGAATTAATGAATGAATTTACTAAGGAGACAGCAATAAAAATTTAAGCCATTCTCACTGTCAATACTGAGAAAGAGTATGACAAACTTCATAATAAAGGAAGTAACAGACAGAAGGGAAACCCCATAACTACTTCCAGTTCTTCTCAGTCCTGGCCTCAGGAAGAAATTTAAACGTAAACCTACTTACCTTTTCCCGGACCAACCATTTTTCCAGTACAAGAAGCCATACCCAGGCTAATCTTTGAGGGTTGATGTTCTGCCCACACCTGAAAAAGATGAAAAGAAAGACTTTGTAAAAAAGAGTTTCTACTGACCTTTTCTATTTTGTGATCCAATATTTAGATTTCACTGCTCATTCTGTTTTAAACCTGAACAGGCAAGACATTTTCTTAATGAGATATTTTCAAACATCTATGACAGTTCAATAAAACACTAGAACCAGAACAGAGCTAGCAGCTTTCATAAAAAATAATCTCAATCCCACCTCCACTTCCCTGTTTAGTCTTATTTTTAAACAAAATAACAATACAGAGAAAACCATAATAGTTAATGCTATCTAAAGTATAATCTTGAACATGGAAACTGAGTCAAATTGCCTTAAAGAAAAAAAGGAACTTCATAAAAATTTATTTTTAACTATATGCTAAAAACAGGGTTATAGGAATTCTTAAGCGTTTCTTTGAAGTTAGGAATTTAGACAATAACTGGCTAGAACTCAACTTTAAGGGGAAAAAATAAAGGAAGGAAAGAATCACTTAACTTTCTCCATTCTATATGTGCTAATACAATACTTAAATCGTATAACATAACAGTCAAAGGAAAAGCCAGGGAAAGACTAAAACAATATATTTGACTTCTATACCACTAGTTGTTAATAGCACTGCCAGGAAGAACTTCATTAAAAGAACTGTCATTGGCAGGGGACAAGGAGGGGTCATAGTGTAAATACAAAGAAGTAGCACCAAGGTGTGAGGGAGTTCTCTTGTGGTGATGGAACAGTTCTGCATCCTTATTATGGTGGGATTACATGAATCCATATATGGATAAAATTGCACAGAACTACAAATGAAAAAATGCAGATTCAAAAATGGTGAAAACCAAATAAGGTATATAATGTTGTTAACAGTAATGTACCAACATCAATTTTCTGATTTTGATATTGTACTACAGCTATATGAGATGTCACAATTGGGGGAAGCTAGGAGAAGGATACACTGGACTCTTATTTTTGTAACTTCTGTGTGCATCTATAATTATTTCAAAATAAAAAGTTTTAAGTGAATTAACTTTCAGGCCTTTGTTAAAGCTACAACAATATCTTCAATCTCATAAGAAAGAAGAGATAGCAGGTTTGCTTTATTAGGGTAAAAAAAAATACATTTCAATGCAGTTCCACCATCTATATAAATGATGATAAACAAAAACTGGTGGTTTCAGGTGTACTTTGGTGGCCAGGCTTAAATTCAATTGCAGATGATAATCTAAAGCCAATATTGACCAAGTAATGAGTATATATTACAGAGGTAAATTTTCTGAACATGTGAAATACACTCTGCCCCTGCTAATTCTTCAGAGGGTAGTATAGTGACCAGAGTCCAAATATTGAACCATGTGTCTTCCGCCCTGAGACTGCCTGGATCCCTTACCTCAGCAGATCTGGACACATCACCAGTGCCTGAAGTATGTCTTCCACCCTCTTTGGGATATCCCCTTGTGCCTCGTGCAGCTGAGGTACACATGCCTGTGCCAGCTCCCATTCTCCCCTCCGGAGGCACTCACAGAAAAATTTGAAAAGCTGCTTCTGGGAAGCATCTTCCTCTTTTCCAAACGGATGATTCATTTTCCCAGCACAAAGTGCAGGGAGATAAAAGGAGATGAGTTATGCCGAACACATTCTCAATTTTCTCATTCGTGGAGTAACTCCTAGAAACCACACATACGAGAGTGAGAAGAAACGGAAGGAACTCTATTTAGACAAACCAGCCACAACTGGCCCAGATGGGAAAGGCGGGACTTACTTTCCTAATTATAGTTTTAAGTTTAATTTGACACATGACTGTCTCTTTCTGAGAACTGCCACTTTCTTCAAGGGGTGGATCCCATCTCTCTACGCGGATCCAATATTTTATATAAATCGTCGTATTAGCCCGAGGTGCAGATCCATAACTCCACGTCCTCATTCCCTTCTGAACTTTATGTCCTCGTACTTCAAATCCCCCAGATGGTCGCCTTCTCAAGGATGAGAAATTCAGCAGGAACCTCCCTAGTTTGAGCCGTCTGTTAAAGCAGAGGACTGAGGATCAGGAGACGAATCTGTGTCAGAACTGAAGAGCAGTGAGGGGGTGGGGCGCAGGGACGCTCCCTACAAGGGTCTTGGACAGCGCCCCCGCCTTCTCTGGGGTGCCTTACACTCACCTGCTCCTGGTGTCCAAAGCAATAGAGCTTCCAGCGCAGCCATGTTTGAGCCGAGTCAGGTGACAGATCTCACTCCAGACAGTGGAGGTGGTGGGTGGTGGTGACGACGGAGAGCGCCACTCCTATTGGCTCAACGGGGGGAAGATGAAAATAAAGTGCCATATTTGTTTGAGTCACGTGACGCCACCTCGCCAGACTAGGGAAAGCTCCGAAAGAGTAATTTAGCGACCTGGCTGTGGACTATCTCTATCAATCATGACAGCCCCTCCGCTCAACACCTTCAGTTCTTCATTCGGGCGAGCAGGTGGCAAGAATAGCTATGCCACTTGTTTTTTTTCTTTCTTTCTTTTGCTCTCTTTTTTCCCCTAGCATTTGAAGTCAACATTTACTGAGCGCCAACCAGTGACAGTGCTTTGCCAGGCGCCGCGGATACCAGGAGCTAGGAGACCTGGGCCCTCCCACATTATCATTCTATCTGTTCGGGCTCTCTTATAATCCCAGAACTCTACGGTCTGAGTTCCCACATTCTTCTGCTTCTCTCCGTTCATTTATTTGCTCTTTCCCCGACAACTGTTAATTGAACAGTGTGCTAGGTCCTATTTTAGAAGTTGAATAACATGGCGGTTTCTCTCCTCAAGTGAGGGGTGCTGACCAATAATTAGGATACAGTAGGCTAAATTAAAAGATAGAGGTATGCACAGGGAATATGAGAGCAAAGAATGAGCAAAGGCTTTTCGCAAATTTAATCTGAAACCGAATCTTAAAGTAACATTTTACTAGGTTTCCTCATCACAGCGGCGACTTTTACACCAAACCTGTTTGTTTTCCCTCATGCTTTACAACTACGGATCCTCAGGTTTCCTCAATATGTGTTTCAAATTGGGTAGTTTCATTCAGCATTTCTCAAATACCACCAAAGGATGGTGAAAAGAGCAAATTAAACAAAAAGCTCTCTTCCAAAAAGTCTTCTATGATGAGTGGATTGTCATCCATTCCTCAGAAAACCCGACATGCCGTTCCGGTCCATTAAAATTTTTTAAAATGTAGTGATACAAGAAAGAAAAGAAAACGTTCCAAGGAAAGTTTTCTCTTTCTTCACACTCCCCTTTGTGATGTTCCTTCACTGGATTTTGATAATCACTATATTGAGAAACTGATTCGGATTCCATTATAAATATAAAATTATAATGTAGAGTGTTAATTTAACTACAGTTCCCGGCAAGCAGCGGAGCCGATCTGGGCCTCTGTCTGCCTCTGATTGGATAGAACAGCCAGGGCGACGACCCAACCGGCGCTTCGGTTGTTGTTCTGCGGCGCTTTCCGCGGGGAACTGGGTAAAGTGTGGGGGAAACTTTGAAAGTTGGAGGCTGCAGCTCTGGTACTGGAAAGTTTCGTATGGGGGGAAGTTGTGGGGAAGTGGGGTGCCCTCATTATTTCCTTTTCCTTCCCTGGGCCTGTAGGTATCGGTATTGGGGGAGCGAAAAGTCTCTCGTGGGTGCTGGGCACGCCCCCCCTAAACCGGCAGGGATCTTCACTGGAACCCCTCTACGGATCCTGGAGCTTTTAGCTTTCTTTTGGGGCTGTGCTTGGGAGATGCTCTTTGTTGGAAAAAGGTGTTTTTAGGGGACTCTGGGTGATGTTTTTCTCTCTTGATGCCCACCCTCAGCCTTTTTCTACTTTGAGCAGTTTGGGGTCTAGGCAGGGGAGCCTGTCTTTAGGGGAAGAATAGGGACTGTCCCACTTCCGATGGTGTTGTAGAGCGTTGAATTTGGAGTCCAATCCCTGGGTTGGAATGCAGGCCCCACCATTTGTCAGCTGTTTGACTTTGTGCAAGTTTCTCAATTCAGTGCCTCAGTATCTTTATCTGTAAAACGAGGTAAAACATCCGAAGCGCTTGAAACAGTGTCTGGCACGTAATTAAGGGCTCATTAAATATTAGCTATTACTGTTACTTCACAGTTTTCATTGAATATCTGGCATGAGGACTTTTCTTGCTGATGAGGGTGAGAGGGTTCAATCTCCAGGGTTGAATATCCCTCATCTCTAATCCACATACTTGGCGCGCACACATACATACCCGGCAGGAATTTACTTACTTGCTCTAGTGGAAGAAACAAACTTGCAAGCCATAATATTACGTTGATAAGATTATCGAACAGATATGTATAAAGTGTGATGAGAACATTGGAAAGGAAGAGACTTGACTCTGGAGAAGGCTTTGTGGAAGGAATTCAGAGATTCAGGATGGCGCTTGTGTAACCTACTTACATACAGATACCATGTGGCTGGAGAGCCGGTAATGTGAGACGCAGCAAGTGATGTTTGCTGAATGAATTGATAATGGTAATTGCTAACTTTGAGCGCCATGGTGCCAGACACTACCCAAGGCCTTTAATCCGAGTCACTGCAATACTATGAAGTAGATATTAGAATCATCCTTGTTTTACAGATGAGGAAACTAAGGCCCTGGGAGACAAAGTAATTTTGCCAGGAAGGCTAGGATCTGAGTGTTGCCGCCTGATATATGAGTGAGAATGAAGTGAAGGACCAATTTTTGAAGGTTTCTTACGCGACCCTAAGAAATTTGGAATTTATCCGTTGGTCTGCTAGTCCCATAGAAGTGTTAAAAGATAAGAGTGACTTTTTAGAAAGTTATTTCTGGCATGATTTTGACACTGATCTGACTTACAGGCCAATTTAGGGCTTCTTCCTTTCTGCTCCCACAGCGCATTTATTAATAAATAGCAATTACAGTATATGGCATGTCTATAGTTATTTGTGTATACGTCTCTTGACTGTGAGCACCTATAGGGGAGGGAATATGCTTCAATTATTCTTTTACTCCAGAGTTCAGCAGAGTGTGTATTTAAGTGTCTGTGGAAGGAGCAAATTAAAGAACAAATGAATAGAGAATAGGTTTTATTTTGGTGGAGTGGAGAATGACCAGAAGTAGTATGCAATAGTCCAGGCAATTGATGATGGAAATGTCCCTATTAAGGCTGAGATAGCAGAATTGGTTACTGTTAAAGTCCCTGTAGTTTGGAATTTACAGTGTTTTTTTAAGTTTTTAAGTTTTTTTTTTTTTTATGGAATTGAATTTATCAGTCTAAATGGTGTCATTGCCTAGAACTGCCTGATCTGAAGAGACACAGGCAATAATATAGCATATGTCACTTGGTTTTCTGTTGGGGGGGAAACAAATCAATACTAACAAATAACCATTGAGTGAAATGAAGGGGATGTATTTTTTGAATATGTGTTGTGTGTGTGTGTGTGTATGTGTGTGTGTGTGAGAGAGAGAGAGAGAATGTTTTAATCTGATTCAGAGAATTTAGGTGATAGAAATAGATATTTTAAATAGAAATTTGGATCATGATATTAGAAATAAGCAAATATCTACATTCTCAGAATACATATATTTTTGTTCCAAAATGTTACTTCTTATCTTAATAATTATATTGCTTTATTCCTTGGAACAATGAAGAGTTCCTTCTTTTACTCTTTCCAGAGGACACTTTGACATCTCAGTGAGATGCATAGCCTCTTCTTCACATGCATTATTATGGGAATCACAATGATTCTGTTCTAGCTCTCTGAAAATAAATATCTCATGAGCCCCATTTATCCCTAGCAAGGTACAACAAGAGTGAAATTTAATTGCATGTGGGAATGTAAACAGCTAGTGTAATAAAGAACAATTTTGGTTTATAGATAATAACACGATAATAAAATTTCATTTGATTCAGAAGATTCTGACTCCTAGAAAAAGGAAAGGTTAAATAAGATTATGGACTTGCAATAGAATGTAATGGTTAAGAGGGTAGGTTTCAGAGTCAGACTGCTTGGGTTAAAATTTTGGATACACAATTTCCATTTTCTGGAGGCAGTGGACTAGCTAACCTTTGTAGGTTTTATTTTTCCCACATATAAAAGAGGAGCCAATAATCTAATTTCCTTGTAGCGCTGTTGAGAAGATTAAATGTGATAATTTAGGTAAAGCTTGGAACAGTGCCTGGTATATAGTAGGTGCTCAATAAATTTAGCTGTTACTGTTACAGTACAATGAAATAAAGACTTTTTAGGAGTTCTGTTTCTAAATATGCCTTGAAGGTTAATTATGTATCTGAATAAAATTTATAAATGTATTGAAAATCTTAAAAGGCTATATAAATGTGAAGTGGTATTCATTTAGTGAGTATCAAAGAATTGTATAACATGCACATTCTGAGGGTGCCTGGTTTCTCTGTGTGCATGTTTGACAAAAAATGTCTCTCCTATTAAAGCATTTAAA
This sequence comes from Cheirogaleus medius, assembly GCA_008086735.1. NCBI lineage: Eukaryota > Metazoa > Chordata > Mammalia > Primates > Cheirogaleidae > Cheirogaleus > Cheirogaleus medius. The sequence continues at coordinate 2,120,814 of VBSM01002121.1, read as the reverse complement.
AAGATTATATAGCCTTCCTTTATTTTCTTAGTAATGTTTAAAAAAGTATATATTTCAATTTGCATGTGGAGAAGCTTAAAGAATTTTTTATTTGGTAGAGTGTTTTGGAAAGCCCATCCACTATCACTTATGTTACTTTCTGATGTTTTTTCAAGGTTTTTTTCTCTGCTGGAGCTGGAGGCATGGGTAGCAAGAAACTAAGACGAGTGGGCTTATCACAAGAGCTGTGTGACCGTCTGAGCAGACATCAGATTGTTACCTGTCAGGTAAAATTCATTTAAATTCTTTCACTGAAAAATTTTATATATTAAGTATGCCTTAATTAAACCTTAAACCTGAAATATGAAAACTTAAGTTTACAAAAATATATTAATGATGGTACATTTCCATAGACTAATTTTAAGTAACAAGTCACATGGGGTGCATTTCCAATTGTGATTTCATTTACCTAAATTCAGTATTTTTGCATTTTGTGGGGAGAATGGTCATGGCATAAGCTAAAGTACACCTGTGTCATTTTTGGGGGGTTCTAGAGAAGTTTTATCCACTTAAAATAAATTTTGTAGTTACATGAGAAATATGACTCAAATGAGATGGTATTCCAAATGGATGATTTCATATTGTTGCAGCCTGAGAAATGTATAAAGCAGATGTTGCATTTTTAAGCACACTAGTGAAACAAATCCTTCTTGGGAGGGCAAATGAGATTTAAGGTTTTATCTTAGGATTTTATCCTTAATAAGACAGATTTTCAGATCACACTACAATTTTTTTGAATTGTTTTGTATGTTAAAGATATCTTTGGTTCCTCTGTTATACATTTAATAATCTTCATGTTTGTACTTTGAAATGTTCATAAAAGTATGAAATTTAATATTTCATTCCACAATCAGTTATATTCTTTCTTAATTATCAAATACTGTCTTAGAGTGAACTCCTAGCTTAGAAAGAAATCCATTTCAGCCAGATACTTTCTGGGCATATATTTGTGTTCAAACTCTTTTTGGCACAAGCTTTGGTTCTTATATACACCTGGATTGGATGCTGCTGCTATGTGATGTTACTTGGTGTGTCCTCTGTTATATGCCAACTAAACTGGATATTGAGAAGATAAGACTATGTTGTCATATCTTTTAGTTAAGGCATATGTAAGGGGAAAATAAAGAATGCATAAAACTTTGATCTAGAAAAAATTACACTTTTATCTACATATGGACAGTATCAATTGAAAGTTTCCTTTTAATTCCTATATCTTTGTTACACATATATGTTTAAAATATTCTTTTTATGTCACTTTAGGACTTTTTATGTCTTTCCCCACTGGAACTTATGAAGATGACTGGCCTGAGTTATTATGGTATCCATGAACTTCTGTGTATGGTTAGCAGAGCCTGTGCCCCACAGATGCAAACGGTATATTTTTATTATGATGTGATTGTGAAATGATCCTTTATCTCATTTAAAATCTTTTTTGGGATGAGACAATTGCAAAAATAGAGATAAGTATCTCAAAAATATTGAGTCCATAGAGTTAGTTCTCAAATGAGAATATATGTGAAAAATTTATGTAGTTTGTAAACTCATGGGAAACAATTCCCAAATATGGGAATTAGGGAGCAACAGGAAGTTTTTATTTTTTTCTGTTGCTGACAGTGATATTTCAAAATGTCATCTTTCTCTGATTGATTGGGTAGCATTTGAGGGCCTCATGGTTAAATCATAATATACTCTTAATTTTAGAATGCCCCTTTTTCTCTGCAATACTGACCTTTACTATCATCATTTACTCTACATCATAAAGTACACATAATTATACTTATTTAAAAAATTTTTTTTTAAATTTATTTAATTATTTATTTATTTTTAGAGACAGGGTCTTGCTCTGTCACCCATGCTGGAATGCTGTGGCGTGATCATAGCTCACTGTAACCTCAAACTCCTGGGCTCAAGTGATCCTCCTGCCTCAGCCTCCTGAGTAGCTAGGACTACAGGTGTGTGTCATCATGCCTAGCTAATTTTTAAAAAAATTTGTTTTGTAGAGATGAGGTCTTGCTGTGTTGCCTAAGCTGGTCCCAAACTCCTGATGTCATGAAATCCTACCTCTCTCCCCTCTTAAAGTGTTAGGATTTCAGATGTGAGCCACCCTGCCTTGCCCTCTGCTTGCTTATTGATTGAATAAATGATATTTAAAAATTTATCCTTACTCTTGAAAAACGTTGAAGTCTTTTAAAACAAAATAGTCTTTTGTACTATTTTGTCACACTTTATGTGTCATGACTATAGCTTTTCAAAATGTAGGTTTGGGGCATAGTAGAAAAGATCTTATTTTCTCAGAATAAGAGTTGCCTAAAAGTTCATTGAGTGCTTTGCAAATGTATTTATTTATGTGAACTGTAAATTATTTACCTTATTAACTTGTATTGAAATTTGGTAACCACTGAGCAATAAAGTAAGGTGCAATTCTCTGAAGAAGGAAATAAGGAAGGAATATTAGTGTCATTTGAAACTTCTGAAAACAACAAATAAAATATTTGAACAACAGATATTTTCTGTTCAGATTTAGCTTGTGATCTAAAGAAAATACCTTGAAGACAGGATAGTGAGAAGGAGAATTAGAATTGGAGTTAGGAATCGCCACTAGTATTGGCGTTATCATTGATTTCATTCCTTTGAACAGCTCTCTTTGTTTTATGGGAAAAGATAGAAAGTTAAAATAGTATGTAGAAAGCAAAACTGTGGATAAGGGGAGATTACAGGACTGTGTACCTGGCTTTAGAGATAGCTACTAGTCCCAGAAGTTTTTACCCTACTATTACCCTCTTCTAGCCACCATTATTTTTCTTCAGAATAATTGCTGTATCTTCCTGACAGATCTCCCAGCTTTCAGTATCACTCACCTTCAAGCTGTTATTCACAAACCAACCTGAGTATCTCTTTGAAATGATAATTTGTTGCATTAGTTTCCTGGGACAGCTCTAACACAAATTACAACAAACTAGGTGGGTTCAAACAACAGAAATTTATTCCCTTCAAGTCTGGAGGCCAGAGGTTGGAAGTTATGGTGTAGGCAGAGCTGTGCTCTATCCAGAGGCTCTGCAGGCATCCTCAAACTACGGCCGCGGGCCACATGTGGGCCGCCTAGCACATTTATCTGGCCCTCTGGGTGTTTGCTGACCCACAGTGCGCACTCTCCAATGGTCTGAGGGACAGTGAACTGGCCTCCTGTTTAAAAAGTTTGAGGACCCCTGAATCCATTCTTTGCCTCTTCCAGCTTTTGGTAGCTGTTGGCATTCCTTGGCTTGTGGCCACTTTTCTCTGTTCCATCTCACATCACCTTTTCTTCTGTATATTGAATCTCCCTCCACTTCTCTCTTATAAGGATACTTGTGATAGTATTTAGGGCCTACATGGATAATCCATGATTATTAACTTGATCATATCACTCCTTTCTGCTCATAGCATAAACTCCAAACTCCAAAAAAGCTCTTTGTGATTAAGTCCCTGCTTACTTCTCCAGCCACATTGCTTGCTATATGGCACCCAAAGACCATCTTTCAACCATTCTAAATGAACTGTTTATTTTTTGTAGTTTTTGTTCGTTTCTATTTCTTCCTGCGTTTTGACCTTTCTTTGTACATTCTGTTCCTCTTTGGTGGGAACATTCACCTTTCCTTTCTAGTCTAATAGCAATTTCAGATTTTAGCTGAGACATCCATCTCTTCCATGAAGACTTCCTGGATCACAAAATCCAGATTAGGTATACTGCTTCAATGTCTCCGCTTTCTCTAGTACAGTATCTCTTATTAATTTTGTTGTAAATGCCTAGTTTCTAGTCCTAATTTAATGGTCCCTGGTTGATTATAGGACTGTCTGTTATGTCATATTCCCACAGTCTGGCATGGTCCCTGGCACAGAGTAAATATTTGTTGAACAAATAAATAATAGAGGAAAAAAGGATGGATTAGGATTATAGCTGCTAAAATCTAGAGAACTGGAGTTGGTTCATGTTTTTGAATAGATACAGAGGTTGAAAAGAACTTAATCATTTTCTTATTCAGGCTTATGGGATGAAGACACAAAGGTCTGCTGATGTCTCACCAGTGTTCTTACCTACTACGCTTTCTGCTTTGGATGAAGCCTTGCATGGTGGTGTGGCTTGTGGATCCCTCACAGAGGTAAAGGAAAAACTTTTCATACCTTCAGAACCAGGAAAAAGAGTTTACTTTGAAAACATAAATTATTTCTTAAACATTAATCTGAATTAAATTGTAAGCATTTCAAGAATATGGTTCCCCATTCAGTATATAGCTCTGCAAACAAAGGTATTAGAAAAAAAAAATCTTTGTTGACTAAATTTGCTTAGTTTCTTTGAAGTAACATAGAAAGTGATAAATATTATGAAATAATATTATGAAACAATTTGGGGAAATTTAAAAAATGATTATTATTTATAAATTAAAAAGGAAGATTTGGAATTATATTAACATATGGGCAAATTATAACTAAACTAAAGTGAGCTGTTTTTACTTTTGTTATAGATACAATTTGGTCTAGGAAGTCATAGGTTGTTGGATTAGTTAATATTGTTGCATAACAAATTATCCCAAAACTAAGTAGATTAAAACAACAAAAAACATTTATTATTTCTCAGTTTCTTTGTGAGTAGCTTAGCTTAGCAATATTAGCAAGGGATGCAGTTATCTGAAACTTGTTTGGGGCTGGCAGATCAGTTTCCAAGGGGCTCACTCGCATGACTGGCAAGTTGGTGCTGGTTGTGGGCAGGAGGCCACAGTTCCTCCCCAATGGGGCTCTCTGAAGATTGCTTGAGTCTCCTGACATGATGGCTGATTCCCCCAGGGGGAATGGTCCCAAAGAAGGCAAGAGAGTAATTTTGTTGACCTAGCTTTGGAAGTTACATACCATTGCTTCTGCCACATTATTGTCATTAAAAGTGAATTAAGTCTAGCTCACATTCAGGGAAAGGGAAATTAAGCTCTACCTTTTGAAGGAAGATGTGTCAAGGATCTGAGGATATTTTAAAACTTTGAAAACTGCTTATGGATGTGGTGACTTGACTTTGTTTACTAATACACTCCTGAGGACGACTTGCCTGAAGGTTCTAGGGGCATGGATACTTTCAGCAAACCACTCTAGAAAAACAGATTCTTCTTGCATTCTGGCAGTCATAATTTAACTGTAGATTTTTTTCCCTTGAAGATAGAGATCCTGTTTTAGATATTGTACATTATTATTTTTATTTCCTTTCCTCTTAAGATTGATTTAATGGTGTGCGTGAGCTATGCCTAGTAGATACCCAGTAAATAGTTGGTAAATGAGTTAATTAATTAAAAATAAACAAACCCCTTCACCCTTGCTGTTGCAGTGTACTGCCACCAGGTGGTGCCAGAATCATAATGTCTTACATAATCTTTGTGGGCTCAAGTTGGACCAGCTCAAATAAGGTTTTTAACAACAGTGATCTATAGTTATAAACTTACTTATTTAAATAGCAAAAAATTTAACTTAAGATTAACTAGCAAATGCTTTCTATTTTTTAAGTTTTAGAATACTTTTCAATATTTTTACACTTAGCTACATTAATTCTTTCTAATTCCAACTGGAAGTTTCAATCCTTTTAGGTGTTTTGTTGTGATCTACTTGGCTGACTTGGAATATTAATACCCTGACTGCTTATTAGTGACAAGTTCTTTACTTCTGTTCTAGCTACAGGTAGCCTCTTAAATCTTTTTATGTTTTTCAGCTGAGTACAGTTTACCTTCTGTTAAAAAACAAAGGTACTTTTGCTTTCATTATTATTTTTGACACATAATAATTGTACATATTTATGGGGTAGAGTATGATATTTTGATATGTGTATACAATGTGTAATGATCAGGGTGAGTAGCATATCCATCACCTCAAACATTTATCCTTTCTTTGTGTTGGGAACATTCAAAATCTGTTTTTCTAGCTATTTGAAAATATAAAAATAAAAAAATACAATAAATTGTTAATCATAGTCACCCTACATATCGTCCTATAGAACACTAGAACTTACTCCTATCTAGCTGTACTTTTGTATCCATTTACCAACCTTTGGCTATTCCCTTCCACTACCCTACTCTTTCCAGCCTTGTGGTAACCATTATTCTACTCTCAACTTCTGTGGGATCAACTATTTTAGCTTCCACATGTGAGTGAGAACATGTGGTATTTATCTTTCTGTGCCTGGCTTATTTCACTTAATGTAATGTTCTCCAAGCTTATCCATGTTGCCACCAATGACAGAATTTTGTTCTTTTTTTATGATGAAATAGTATTCCATTGTGTATATATGCCACATTTGTTTATCCATTCATCTGTTGATGGACATTTAGGTTGATTCCATATCTTGGCTATTGTGAATTAGTGCTGCAGTAAACATGGAAGTACAGATATCTCTTCAACATACTGATTTTCTTTTCTTTGAATATATACCCAGTAGTGGGATTGCTGAATCATATGGTAGTTTGAGTTTTAGGTTTTTGAGGAACCTCCGTACTGTTTTCCATAAAGGCTGTGCTAATTTATATTCCTATCAACAGTATATAAGAGTTACCCTTTTTCCACATCCTTGCCAGCATGTTATTTTTTGTCTTTTTAATAATAGCCATTCTAAATGGGTAATGTGATATTTCATTGTGCTTTGATTTGCATTTACCTGATGATTAGCAATGTTGAGAATTTTTTCATATACCAGTTGGCCATTTGTATGTCTTCTTTTGAGAGATGTATATTCAACTCATTTGCCTGTTTTTTAATTAGGTTATTTGAGAAACAAAGTTTTATATATATTTTATGTAAAAGAAATCTATAGGCGTTAAATATATTAAATTAAATATATCTTACATGTATAAGTTATGGATTCTTATGAGCCTATGACTCAATACAAAAATCAGAACAAGACCAAAACAATTGAAATTAACTGTGGACTCCTTCCTGATCCTATCTTTGGCCTTTTTTTTTTTAAGAGACAGAGTCTCTCTCTGTTGCCCA
>VBSM01002121.1:2092205-2107842 GCA_008086735.1 Cheirogaleus medius | reverse complement strand
AAAAAAAAAAAAAAAAAAATATATATATATATTTCTCAATCTTTTTTTCATTATCCCCTAAGGAGCCTTTTTAATAATTTTTTCTTAACCACACCCCCCATCCTCCCCGCCAGTGAAATTTTTCACCACACATATACCATATATCTGTTTTTGTACTGTATGTATGTCTGCGCTTTATACATAAAAAATAATGTCCTCCCCTTCTTCCAAAACCACGTTTCACCCTTGGGGTCAGTATTACCCTTGCTAAGAATATATGACATAGACACTATTGTGACTAGGTAAAATTAAAGGTATATTTAAAGAGATCATCAAAAAGGTATTTTTATAGTGTAATCTAAAGATCACAGGACTAGTGAACTGGTCCAAACTTACATCAACAGAAAGAGATGAAAGATCTGCATAGCTTAGTTCAAGAGTACCTCTAGGAGAGTAAAACTCTGCAATAGTGCCAAATCTTTACAACACTTAGAGTGATGATTATACCCAGATCTTTGCTGCAAATAATGAGAAATGACATATTAATAGCACATTTCTACATTATTTGTGTTTCCTAAGTCATTTCTATGCTTTGTTCATGATTCAAGGAGTCTAGCTATCTTCCTTGCGTGGGGCAATTTTGCTTTGGAGGTGACTTCCCTACTGTTTCCAGATGGTAGAGGCAGGATGCTAGAGTTTCATTTTAGCATCTGCATTTTTCCTTATAACAATTAATATTGTAGTTCTTTTTCTTTCTCATTGGCAGGATTAGCTGTGGGCTCCATAATTACAGGAAATAATAAGGCAGGGGTTGTAAACTCAAATGCCTGTGAGCACCAGGCATGTAATAGGAATGCATGAAACAGGCCGGGCATGGTGGCTCACGCCTGTAATCCTAGCACTCTGGGAAGCCGAGGCGGGAGGATCACTCAAGGTCAGGAGTTCAAGACCAGCCTGAGCAAGAGGGAGACCTCGTCTCTACTATAAATAGAAAGAAATTAATTGGCCAACTAAAAATATATAGAAAAAATTAGCCAGGCATGGTGGCGCGTGCCTATAGTCCCAGCTACTTGGGAGGCTGAGGCAGAAGGATTGCCTGAGCCCAGGAGTTTGAGGTTGCTGTGAGCTAGGCTGACGCCATGGCACTCTACTCTGGGCAAAGAGTGAGACTCTGTCTCAAAAAAAAGAAATGCATGAAACAGTGCCATGTAAGACATAAATGCTTTATTAGTGTATTTTGGCTGCTGACAACAGCAGAAAACATTTATTTTTCTTGATCACAGTCTGTAGGTAGATAGGACAGCAAAGGTGGGTCTTATCTCCTTCAGGCTGCAGTTAGATTCAGATTGGCCCCACAGGCAGAACAGGAGCACTAAGACTCTGGGAACATTTCAAATGGGCGTTCCTTGAATATAATCTGCTGACATGATTTGTTTATCCTGCTCAGTGTTTTGAAAGGCAAGATAACCAGGTCTCTGTCCAAATACAGGAGTTTAGTATATGTGGTAGATTGGATCGTTGTTCCCAATTCTTTACTCACTCCCTAATTTAGAAATAGTCTTCTCCCTGATGGTTTCCTAAGGCCTTTTTAATGGCATGTGTTCAGTAAATGCTGTAAAATGAAAGATTATATCCCTTGATACTGTTTGATTTTTGTTAATGGTGCAACTTGGGGTACTTGTCATTTCCAGGTCCCCTTGCTTTTTTCTGTTCTGTTCACCACTTTCCTCTTTATCTCTCCCTTCCTATTTACTTCCAAAACGGCAGCTATCAGTATGAAATAAGAGGGAGTAGTGGAGAGAATCCAAGGTATAAACTCTTCCACATGTCAATATAAAGTACTTTAAGAGAAATGTTTCTTTCACAAGCCAAAGTACAACCTGGCCTTTTTGAGATTCTTTGCTTTTTTTTTTTTGGTTTTGGTTTTAGGATTTAGAGAGGTTTTTTGTTTTGGTTTTTGTTTTTTTGAGACAGGGTCTCACTCTGTTGCCTGGGATAGAGTCCAGTGATGTCATCATAGCTCACAGCAACCTCAAATTCCTGGGCTCAAGTGATCCTCCTGCCTCAGCCTCCCAGGTAGCTGGGACTACAGGCGCACGACACTCTGCCCAGCTAATTTTTAATTTTTTTGTAGAGATACGGTCTTGGTATATTGCTCAGGCTGGTCTCGGACTCCTGGCCTTAAGTGATCCTACTGCTTTGGACTCCTAAAGTGAGAGAGTTATTAGAATGAATTTTGTAGGTCTGAAGACCTACTCATATTTCTACATAATTATTGAGCAAATGGAGAAAAGTAGTTAGATGCTGGGGGTCATTAAAAAAATGTTATGAAGTTTCCACATGTTCTCTTGTCCCAGTAAAGAGTCAGGCAGTCCATAAATTTTCTTCTGTTAGGTGTTGGCTTTGCAGATTACCTTGTCCTGTTTCCCTCATCTGGAATGTGAGGAGAGTTGATAAGATTCTAGGTCTTAACAGATCTTGGTTTCGCATTATCTCAACTGTGTAATCTAATTTAATATTAAAATGAGTAGGCTTCCTTTTTACTTTAGTACAATTACACTTTCTTTTCTTGAGAATGCTTCTCTTTCCTTTTCAAACCAAATATTAATGTTTGCTTCCTTGCTGATATCTGAGTGATCTTCACTACTAGTTTTCTTTTACATTTCTCAGGTAGGGTTGATAAACTTCACCTCTAATTATATGAAGCTAATTCTGTTTTACTGGTGTTTTCTGTGTGTAAATGTTGTATTCACTCTGAGTTTCCAAGAAGCAAATAACTTAGACTCTTCTGGTTTGGCATGTTTTCTCTTTCTAACCACCATTGGGGCTGAAGCTGAGAGCCGAAAACAACTTGAAATTTTGTGGTTTGGGTGTTACAATTCAGAGCTAAACTATCTGAAGTAAAATTTATTACTGTTGAAATGTTTTTACCCACTAAGTAAACCTGAAAAAATAATGAAATTTAACTCTAGACAGCCCATAAAATTGCATATGATATTATTATTATTATTTTTTGAGGCTAGGAAGAGAGGGAAAAGATTTATGGAGATCTGAGATTGCTAAAGAATTAGACATTAATTATTAATGTTATTAATAATTATATAAAATAATGTTATATTAATGTTATTAATATTATAATTTAAAGTAAATGCTATTGTCCAAACTCAGAAAAAAACCCAAAATAAAAAAATAACCAAACAAACCCAGAAATCTCTTACTGTTATTCACATCATGTTCTACTTTCTCCAAGACTATACTGAATCAATACATAAAAATAACTAAGTAGGGAAAATGCCAATTGCACTTGTTTAAATTCTCAGATTTTTTTTACATGTTTTCTTTAAAGATGAAATAGTAAATTAATACCTAATATTTTCATGGTACTTGATACTTTACTGAATATTTTCACATTTATCACCTTTTTTTTTTTTTTTGAGACAGAGTCTCACTCTGTTACCCGGGCTAGAGTGCCATGGTGTCAGCTTAGCTCACAGCAACCTCAAACTCCTGGGCTCAAGTGATCCTTCTGCCTCAGCCTCCCAAGTAGCTGGGACTACAGGCATGCACCACTATGCCCGGCTAATTTTTTCTATATAATTTTAGTTGTCCAGCTAATTTCTTTCTATTTTTTTTAGTAGAGACAGGGGTCTCACTCTTGCTCAGGCTGGTCTCGAACTCCTGCACTCAAACGATCTGCCCGCCTCAGCCTCCCAGAGTGCTAGGATTGCAGGCGTGAGCCACTGCGCCCGGCCCACATATATCATCTTAGTTAAAATCTTGGCTTGTTTCAGCTTTCTACTAAAAATCACAAAGCATTTTACAGTTTTAAATTCATTAAATCTGAAAACATTGAAAACCTGACATGTAGATATATAGAAAGGACAGTTCCTGTGTTCCTCTGCTAGTTAGCACTTTGAAGAATAAGCATTTGTTCATTTTCAAGATCCATTTTTAACTTTTATTGACAGAAGTTTCCTTACTCTGATACCTGATGACGAATTTGATCCATGATATCTTTGGTAATGATAAAAGGTCCATTTTTCTGAGCCATTTGAAAGTAATTTGTATATATCAAAACCCTTCACCCAAAAATACTTTACAATTTTTTTAAAAAATATTTTACTCTTAAGATTAAAAATCAAAATAGCCCCTAATGGGACTGATACAATGTTGTTTTGAAAGGCCAATTTACAACAAATGCTAAACCATTTATTAAAGATTTTTAAATATTTTCAAAGTCCTACTACAAATGTCTTAATGAGGAAAAGGTATAGAACTCCAAGTTGTGAATGTATAAGTAAGTGAATGAATCTTCCAGCCTTTCTCAACCAAAGTTTCTCTTTTGAGCTACAAAATAGAGAGGATGATTTGAGTGACTATTTTATCAGTTTCTCCAAGGATAGTACATAACTGATGCCAATCTATATTCATAGGGGAGAAGTTAATTACTTACAATGAATGTCTTAGGGCTTTAGGACTTAATTCTTTCCGAGGAGCTCAGGTTAGTTGGATTGCATATGTGGCAAGCTCTTAAAAGGATTTTGCTTTGACTGGTTTGAGATGTTTATACAAATAACTTTTTTTTTTTTTTTTTAGATTACAGGTCCACCAGGTTGTGGAAAAACTCAGTTTTGTATGATGATGAGCGTTTTGGCTACATTACCCACCAACATGGGAGGATTAGAGGGAGCTGTTGTGTACATTGACACAGAATCAGCATTTAGTGCTGAAAGGTAGGAGATTTTATTATATTCCATTATAATGTTTTATTTTTATGATTTATATACAGCATGGAACATTTACAAATAGTTGAACATTTACCTTTGTTTTTTTTTTAGAACACAGAATGCTCTAGATACTCTTTTAAAGGAATTTTTCTTTTAAAATTGACAAAGGAAGCAATTTGTTTCTGTCTTTTTTTCTGTTTTTAAAAAATGTCTTCACTTTTGAAGGAAATTTTGTTTTTTCTATTCCTTTCTTAATGGTATAAGTGGAAATCCTGGATAAGCTGTGTTTTGCAGAAAGTCAGGAAGAAAGAAGTTGAGAAAATAGGAAAGAATTTAAGTAGAAAATGGGGAAGAGGGAAAACTAATAGGAAAAATGGCAGGTAAGCTGCTTTGTAAATATAGATGCTCTTCTACTTACAATGGGGCTACGTGCTGATAAACTCATTGTAAGTAAAAAATATCTTAAGTCAAAAATTCATTTAATACTGCCAATAACCTCACTGTAAAGTCAAAACATTATAAGTTGAACCATTGTAAGTCAGGGACTGTGTATAATTTCTAGCTGGAAGTAAAATATTAGTGAGTGGATACTCATAAGTAAGGGTGCTTATACATCTGAAGACTGAGTCAGTTCTGTCCTCAAGGTATAATATAGGTATAGTCCTTTAAGGCTTTCTCTAACTATGTCACTATGAATCAGATCTCTCCCTTATTTCTCTCTAGAGAGAAATCAAAGTATATTACTTGACCAGATGAATTTCAAATAGATTATTTTGCCTAGAGCTTATTATTTGCCTTGCTCTGTATCTCTTGGTTATCTATTCTTACTGAGTATATGCCACTGTCAGCTCTTTTAGTTTGTGTTATATCTTTGTATCTTCAAAGCCAAACCAGTGACTGATACATATTAACTGCTCAGAAAATGTTCATAAATAAATGAATTGGCAAGTGTTACTTCAGATGCTAAAATCCAGATACCATTTCTTAATAAAAGGAATGAGGGTTCCTTGGGGAAATGGCTGATTCTACTTCTGGAGTAGGAAATTTTTAAGTTGAGTCTGAAACATATCAGATAGTAAGGAAGCAATTAAAGACTCTTGAGGGGAGTGTCCAAAAGACTCACAAGAGGCTCCCACTGGCTGAAGATGAAACAAATTGAGCATCAATAAGAATAATAATGGCAGTAGATTAAAACATGAAATATTTTAAATCCATGAGTCTATAATTATAGTAACAGATGAAAGGGAACTAATTGATTTCCATTGAAGGATTCTGAAGAAGCAACTCATTATTTTGAAAATGTGTAAAAAAATAAAAAGTAAAGCATGTATTCTTTTTCTACATGAATTATATTACTGAGTAACAAATAGGTCTTTTTATAAATGTATTCTAGTAATAAATGAAGAAGGAATGATAGAATATCACCAAGTTACAAACACTAACAATCTAATGGATCTAGGGATTGAACATCACAAAAAGACAACTAGTCATTGGGGTACTTCCAGATGGAAGAACAGTCAAGCTTGAATGTGATCAAGTCTTCAGATTCAACTACCGGTTTACAACATATATAGAGAACACAACACAGTACTCTAGAGGGATGCAATCAGCAAAATCAAAACTGTGGAAAGTAATAGAACATCCTGGTTTCTTTAACAAATAAATTGTAAGATTAAAAAAGAGTTGGAGGAGGAGACTTTGGATTGAAACAGATTTAAAAGACATTGATCAATTGCAATGTGATGAACTTATTTAGATCTTGACTTAAATAAATAGTTAAAAAAACACATAGAAGCATAAACATGCGAGACCACTGGAAATGTAAACATGAAAATATTGATATATTTGATACTGAAGCTGTTAAAGATAGTGGTTCAAATTGTCCAAGTGAAAAGTACTTTAAAATGCCAATGACTAGCCTTCAACTAACAAGCCAAATAGGTATTAAATAGCCAATTAGCTCCTAAATAGCTAATGTATAAATAGCTCTTACAAAGGTCCTGGGGAATTTGGTTAAAGAATTCAAGAATTAAGATTATTCTGATAACAGCAGTTCAATTTACTGTAATTGGATTCCTGCTTTCTGTGCATCACATGCAAAACTGAGTTTAGGATGTCTTCTTAAGGAGTAAACTGTTGCATGATTCCACTTTTACTAGTATTAAAGTTCAGAACAGGTTAAAAACCGTATCAGTAAATTGGGTGATATCAGCATAAATACAGTAATAGGTGACCTGTATTCTGGATTGTCCAAATTAATTTGTGGAGATTTTTGTTTCTTTGTCTTTGCATACAGCCTTATTCACTTTTGGATCCTGCATGTTTACTTACTTCTCCTTCATATCTTGTTCTGCCTATGTGCATATTAATACTTTCATCAGAGGCAGGTTGGAATATGAAGAGGTAAAATTTTAGCCCTTTTGTTGGAATATTTTGCATAATTCATAAGCTCTTATGAAGGTCATTTGAAAGTAGCAGTTGAAATTTATATTGCTTTTAGCTTTTTATTCCATTCTCCATAAGGCTTAAAAAGTGTGGTCATCTGCCTCCCACATGGAATGGATTTTGAGGTCTGGTGATGGGGTCAGGTAGAATAAAAAATTCCAGTGCTCTTTGGTATAGATGTCAGACTTGACGTTCTTACACTACCTTTTAGAGTTTGTCATGGTGAGTCATAGATTGGCTCTATAATGTCTGATCACATTTCATTTGTTCTGTTGTTACAGGATTGCTTGATTCCTATTTGGAATTATCAGGGAAGGTTTGTCAATCAGTTAGGAAATCATTCTGCTGCAAGTAACTGAACACCCAAAATAAAAAGAGGTTTATTTTTCTCAGATAACAAGACCCGACTAGGTGGTTGATGGCACTGGTTCAGCTGCTCAGTGATGACAGAGAGACCCAGGGCCAGTACATTTTTAGACATAATATCCAATCTGTGCTGAAGTCAGTGGGAAGGAAAAAGGGCCAGCCATATCTTTTATCGGGAAAGTATACTTTTTTCAGAATATTGGCTTCCTCCCATCTGCAGATTTCCTTTTCGTCCCTACAATCCTGCAGATTTCTCACTGAGCCACCCCCATATGTAAAGGAGAATGGAAAAGTGAGGGGAAAAGATCATTGTAACAATCATGATGAGTTTCCTGGCTGGGGCTGGTTAATATTACTGTCTGAATAAAATCAGGACTCTTATGGCAAGGAAGAAGTGGAAATGGATATTGGGTTGGTAATTACCAGTGTCTGGCCTGCTGGGATTGCTTCTGGACTTAGAAAAGAGGTAAAGCAGAGAAATATGAAACTCAAAAAAATATGTTTTAGCTCTACATGTTTTAGGATTATCTTTACTTTGTGCTTACAAAGCAAGCTGTCTGATCAGCACAAGGGAGAGCGTGTTTGAAGGATTAATATGAGGGAGGATTAGAGGATTCATATATGGAGAATTTAGGGGAAGTGATAAAAAGTAGAAAATAATTTCTTCCTATGAATATTTAGAAATCTTTTTATCAAGAAAGAGAGAAAACAGGAGCAGTTAAGAAAAAAAACACCCTTAAGTTTAAATGCATTAAGGAAAAAAAGAAGAAAATCCTACAGATTTTATACTTAAAAGCACTTGGAAAGATTAGTTATATTTTTAAAAGCAATACTAACTAGTTTATTTTATATGTCTTATAGAGGATAATAATCTAAAATGGTATGTTAATTATGCTTCTTCATCATAGACTGTGATTATATCTTTAAACTGTTTAATAATTAATAGTATAGTCTGGTACTAACCCCTGGGGTTTTCAGAGACTGCCTTGGGGAGAGGGGAAGGCCATGCAGGTGAAGTTCTGGATCCCCTTCTTCTGATTGATTCAGGAAAAATCTGTTTATTTTTTTTATCTATTGGACTTCTATTCAAGATCTAATGTAGTCTTAGATACCAAATGCTTACATATACCTGGAGAATGTGGATAAATACATTAATCCAGTGACTCATCCCCATATTCTATCTAGTCTATGAAAATTTTGGCAACTGTGAGAATTACAGCATACATGAATTAATGGATAATATATTATCCCTGTTAGAGATAATTAGAAAAAGATGGAACTGTGGGTTAAGAATAAAAAAGAAAGGTAATATGGATAGTAAATAGTAATAGAGGTTTTGAAATAAAGCTTTGGGAGAAATAAAATAGATAAAGGAAAATAAAGGTGGGTCTTAGAACTACAAATTGAAGGTGGTCAATAAGTGTGTTAGAAAAACTGAGGGATCTGGGGAAGTAAGACATGGGAGCTAGGAACCTGGAAGGTGGGCACCTGGGGAGGCAGGATATAGGACTGGAATTTAGGAGTAAAAGTGGAAATTCCTGAGTTGTAGTGAAATCAGAAAAGCTTTGAAAACTGGGAAGAAAGATATAGTCCAGCAGGGGAGGAAGAGGAGGAAGATATTAATCAAATAACCACTAAAATGTAAAATTATGACTAAGTATACAAATGAGAGGTACATGTATTGGTACTCTGTGGAAACAGTAGCTGAGCTTAGATCTGAAGGAGCTGCTGTATTTGGTGTGCATGTTACCTCTCAGGGGGCCAAGTGCCACACAGGTAGTGCTCTCTGATTCCTACCAACGACAGTCATGTGCTTCATAACAAAGTTTCAGTCAACAACAGACCATGTATATGGTGGCGGTCTTATAAAATTATAATACCATATTTTTACTGTACCTTTTCTATATTTAGATACACAAATCATTGCTGCTATGTTACAATTGCCTATAGTATTCAGTACAATAATATGCTGTCCAGGGTTACTAGGGTATACTATATAGCCTAGGTGTGTAGTAGGCTCTACCATCCAAGTTTGTGTAAGTACACTCTATGATGTTTGCACAGAGATAAAATCACCTAACAGTGCATTTCTCAGAATGTATCCCTGTCATTGAGCAGCACATGACTATATTTAGAGTGTCACTCTTTCTGAATCAGTATATAAAGATGGAGGCATGGCAGGCATTGGTAGCGGCCAGTGTGATTTTAGCTGATTCTGAAGGCAGTACTAGTGTGGTCTTAAGACAAGTGACCTATTTGCTAGTTGTTATAAATCTAGAGTCTTTGACCCAGAGAGAAACAATAGGGGAATACATTCCCTTTTATCATTTTTAAAGATGGTTTCTTGATTCTGGGTAGATTTTCCTCAATTCAGTTCCAGCTGCCTTATCATTTATGAATCTAGGTGAATTAGTCAAGAGAAAGATCCTGAAAAGTTTCTAGGATAGAAAGCAGAAATTAGTCATAAGTACTTATTACTATAGCAAAACTGTGAAGTTTTCTGGAATCTGTAAGGAACCAATAGATTCACATTATTATATTTAGTAGTACATTTTGAATGAACGAACAAGAAAATAGTACATATGTACAAAAAGCTTTGAGAAGCCATAAACTTACATTTTAGCACATTTATTTATTTATTTTTTGAGACAGAGTCTCACTCTGTTGCCTGGGGCTAGAGTGTGGTGGTGTCAGCCTAGCTCACAGCAGCCTCAAACTTTTGGGCTCAGGCAATCCTCCTGCCTCAGCCTCCGGAGTAGCTGGGACCACAGGCATGTGCCACCAGGCCCGGCTAATTTTTCTATGTATATTTTTAGTTGGCCAATTAATTTCTTTCTATTTTTAGTAAAGACGGGGTCTCGCTTTTGCTCAGGCTGGTTTCAAACTCCTGACCTTGAGCCATCTGCCCGTGTTGGCCTTCCAGAGTGCTAGGATTATAGGCGTGAGCCACCGCGCCCAGCCTCAGCACATTTATGATACTATATTTCAACTAGGATTTTGGAAAACTTTTTACATTAAGTATATGTTTTATTTCCAGTTGGCATGTAGTTGCTAATGAAAAATTTTATCTTTCCTTTTATACAAGAGCTGTGAAGTCACAGGAGGAACTAATATTTTTGAACAGAATTTTTGCTCCTTAATTGACAGATACCTTTTGATTCTAGAACTGATCAGGAATGAGGACCATCTATTGATAAACAGTTAACTCTTTCTAGAACAGAAATCTTTAAAAATGCATTGTAACTATCAGTTCCAAAGTAAGGCATAGTCACCTGCAAGGTGAGATTTGATGGGAAAAGAACAACTAAAATGTGGCCTGAAACTTCTTTTAAAAGAGGAGCACTTCTAACCCTTTTCTAAGGCTTTCTACCAGAGTAAATTCTTTGTAGGAGTTATAGCTAGCCTTATCTGTCTGTAAGGAATGAGTGGCTCTGGGCAATGGAACATTGAGAGTAGAGGTAGGGTTATTGAATATAGGGAGCTTATGTTGGATGATAGAGAAGGGGAAGTTGGGAAATTGACAGTGTTTTATCTTAGGACATCTTCACTTACAATTGATATGCAAATGATTCATCTATAGAGGAGGAGATTTTAGAAGTAAAGCTTTTAATAGATTTTCAAGGATATTTTGGGGTTTTATGGGCCAGGAATATAAAAGTAACTTTTGACAGCATGGCCCTTTAGAATGAACTACCTCCATTTTGTAAATTAGCAGTTTTCAGTTGGAGGAGGAAGGCAGGCAATTTTTCCCCCAGCAGGTGCTTTGGAAATTTGTAGGGTTTGTGTGTGCACGAATAAGTGGTTTTCACCATAATAAACAAATGGGGTCCAGGGATGCTAGACATTCTCTAATGTGTGGGTTGTTGAGACTGATAGGGTTGAGAGCCACTGTTATAAATAACATTTTATTAATTAGAACATATTCAGCATGATATAATTAACACTCATCTTACTTGATTCATACAACGGCACTGTAAAGTAAGCAGGGTGTACATTTGGATCTTCACTTTAGAAATAAAGAAAATAGGACTCAGAAATTATGTGATTTGCCCGAGATCATACAGCTAGTAAGTAAGCTGAGAGGTGAACTCATATCTTCTTTCCACTGAACTATGGTTGGGAAAATGATTAACTATTAGGAAAGATCCAAGTAGTATTTTCATTCACTCATTCAACAATGCTTGTTAGACATCTGTACATTCTATCTGTGAATCCATCATCCATCTTTACCCTCTTTTCCAATGGGCTTCTAGTCTTTTTATTCTTGATTTACAGTTCTTTGTATGTCTTCTATACGTGTCTTCTATTAATTTTTTGTTAGTTTTACCCACTGCAAATATCTTCTCCTGCTCTGTTGTCATCTTTATCTATAGTGTCCTTTGTTAAACAGAAATTTGTAATTTTGAAGTTGTTGCCTTGTGGTTTTGGTTTTTGGATCTTAATTAAGAAGTTTTCCCCTACCATTAGGTATAAAAGATATTGTCCTAGGGTTTTTTCCTAGTATATTTGTAGTTTTACCTTTCATATTTATGTCTTTAATCTATCATATACCCACTAAGGATGCACTTATTTTGAATTTTGATGTAAACTGCCACATCCATCTCCAATTATACACAATTATATTTCCAACCAACAGTGTTCTGAGAACCTTTATCAATACTTTGTTTTCAGTTTCTTTCTTTAATTTTTGTCATACTTAGGGGAAAAAGTGATATCTCATTGTGGACCACCATCTTTTCATATATTCATTGCCCACTGATATTTCTTTGGCAAATTACCTAGAAATACATTTTTCCAATTTTTCTTTTTTTCTCATTGATTTATAGAAACACTTTGTGTGTTATTGCTATAAATATCTGTCTGATTTTTCTCCTAGTAATTTATCTTTTAACTTTGGTTAGGCTATCTTTTGTTATCTATGATTCAGGGCCCTTAAACGCTTCAGCTTAGGTGGATTATATTCATTGATATTTACTATATTAGAAATTTAATCTGGGAAATTTAAAAAATATTTAACTATTAAAATTCATTAAAAATACAATAAGTCCATTATATGTTAACATATCATATCAGGCAAGGCTGTGCCAGAGAAGTAGAACCAGTAGATATATATTAAGAGACTAATTGTAAAGAATTGGCTTATGTGGTTGTGGAGGCCATCTGATATCCACAGGGCAGGCTATCAGGAAGGACAGGCTAGAACTTTCAGGCAGGGGCTGAAGCTGTATTCCACAGGTAGAATTTATTCTTTTTCGAAGAAGCCTCAGTTCTGCTCTTAATGCCTTTCAAGTGATTAAGTCAGGCCCACCCAGATTAAGTAGGCTAATCTCTTTTACTTAAAGTCAACTGTTTATGGACATGAATGACATCTGCAAAATTCTTTCACAGCAATGCATAGATTAGTGTTTGAATAACAGGAGACTATAGCCTAGCCAAGTTGACACAATGAAACTGACCATTATACATATTTTTATGGAAAATAAATGTAAAAAAATGAAAGAAGAGTGGCATTATTTTACATTTTTGCAAATCTCTTTAATGGATGACTTAATAAAAGACAGCTGGATTTTAATATCTGCTTCTGTGTTCAATCTGTTGCAATATGTTGTTTTCGTTGAAATATATCAAGATCTTGCCTCACACAGATATATATGTAGATGGAAAATCGAAGAATATTTTAATAGTCTTTTCAGATAGTTATTGATATTCTTCTTTGGTACTACACCAAGATTTGAGTGACAGTTGCTTAGAGGTTAGTTGTAATATAGAATCTGAAGCCATATTGATGAATTTCTTGTACTGTTACATTAAAATTTATTGAACTATCTTGTACTTTTTTTTTCTATCTTGTGCTTTTAATGGATGTTTACCCATGCATGATTTTGTAATACTATGCATTTGTTATTTGGAAAATACTGGTTCACTGACTTATGGAGTTCTTGTAAATCTTGACACATTTCATTATTCTATATCAAAAAATCTCATTCATTAGTATCCCCACTGATATAAACCAAAGTATTTAAGTATTTGGAATCAGCCAGGCTTTCCAAAATTATGATTTTTCATTAAAACCTTGAATTTTATCATTTGCAAAAAATACCTTCACTTCTTTTTCTTGAAGTGTCAGACTTACTTTGTTTATTGTTGAGAAAATATCTGCCCAATACTCAAGTCTGCAAAACCATAATTTGTCAGTCATTCTTTCAAGTAAAAATGGTCTTTCATGGAAAAAGTGACTTGTTTAGCTCACAACTGAAACGATTGTACAGGTGTTTTTCCTGAGATGACTGTTGTACGTCAGAATGTAGCAGAAGTACTTTTATTTTGTCAAACAGAATATTAAAAAGATACCTATATTCCAATAAAACTTTATTCATAAAGACAAGCAATAGGCCAGGTTTGGCCCACATTGAGTAGTTTGGCAATCCCTGCTTTATTTACCTCTTTGAGCAAATTTACAAGATTAATAATAGCTGTTTCGAGGTCTTTATCTACAGTGCTATCGTCTGTATATTCTTTGATTGTTCTTATTGATTGATTTTTCTCCTGGTTATGGAACTTTTCCACCTCGTTTACATGTCTGGTAATTTTTTTATTGGATGTTAGACATTGTGAATTTTATTATATATTGTTGGGAGCTAGATTTTAATATATGTCTTTAAAGAGTGTTAGGTTTTGTTTTAAGGTACAGTTAAATACTAGTTTGATCCTTTTGAGGGTTACTTTTATTTATTTTTTGAAGACAGAGTCTCACTCTGTCACCTCGGCTTGAGTGCAGTGGTGTCATCATATTAATAGTTCACTGCAATCTCAAACTCCAGGGCTCAAGGAATCCTTCTGTCTGAGCTTCCTGAGTAGCTGGCTCTACAGGCGTGCGCCACCACACCTGGCTAATTTTTCTATTTTTGGTACAGACGGTGTCTCATTCCTGCTCAGGCTGGTCTTTAACTCCTGAGCTCAAGCAATCTTACCTCCTTGGCCTTCCAGAGTGCTAGGATTATAGGTGTGGGCCACTGTGCCCAGTCATTGAGGGTTACTTTTAAATTTTGTTATCCCTAGTACAGTTATGTATCATTAATGACAGGGATATGTTGTGAGAAATGCATTGTTAGGCAGTTTTGTCATTGTGGATACATTGTAGAGTATACTTACAGAAACCTAGATGATATAGCCACTACACACTTAGGCTACATGGTATAGCTTATTGGTCCTAGGCTACAAACCTGTACAGCATATAACTGTATTGAATACTGTAGGCAGTTGTAACAGAATGGTAAGTATTTGTGTGTCTAAACATAGGAAAAGTAGAGTAAAAATACATTATTATAATCTTATGGGACCACGGTTGTATATGCAGTGTGTTGTTGACTGAAACAGCATTATGTGGTGCATGACTGTAGTCTTTATTCTGAAACTAATTTAGCTTCACTACTAAGGTAAGACTCTTTTGAGAACTCTACCCAATGCCCAGTGTATAATGAGGTCTCTTTACACTTCATGCTTGTGAAAACTATTCCCATCCTTTTGTGAGCACTAAGAATTGTTCAGTCTGATATTTTCTGCTGGTTCTTTCCTCAACCTTGGGTAGTTTCCTTTTACACATACACAGATTAGTTCTTGAGTGGACCTTTCTGCAGATCTCCACAGTGCCCCCTCTGCACCTTCTTCCTCTCTGGTACTCTGCCCCATACATTCTTGCTACTTTGGCCTTCTCAGTCTCTGATCCCTATCTTCTCAACTCAGGTTGTCTACCAGGCTTCTGTTTGGTCTCCCTTTTTTCTGTTGCAGCTTGGGAACTGCCTCTGGCAGCAAGCTGGGGTGATCATAGGGTCACCTTGTTTGTTTCCTTTCTCTCAAGGATCACGGTTTTGAACTGTCTATTGTTTAGTGTCTGAAAATTGTTGTTTCATAGATTTTGTCTGCTTTTCTAGGTTATGATTGCAGTGCAATTCCTGTACCAGTTAATTCTTTGTGGACAGAAGTAGAAATCCCTTCTGTTCATGCACCTCAGGCTTTAAGTCCCAGCCCTATTCTGAAACTGATTTTTACATTTTTATCCAACCAAATAGCAGCATTTGAAATGGTTGATCACTCCCTTTTTCTTTTTTTTTTTTTTTTTT
>VBSM01002121.1:2074647-2087108 GCA_008086735.1 Cheirogaleus medius | reverse complement strand
TCCTGGCCTCAAGCAGTCCTCCCACCTTGGCCTCCCAAAGTGCTAGGATTATAGGCGTGTGCCGTCGTGCTGGGCCTAGGCAATTTTTTTTTACTGAAGTCAATTTTGTAAGTATTTTAGGTTTATATATTGTGTTATTGTGTTCGGTGCTGTTTTGTATACAGCAGGATTTGGTTTGCTTCAAACGGCGAGAGGGATTTTTGGAGTGATAGTAATGAAAATGCCATAAGAAAACCTTGAAAGATTATTGCTGGCATAGATTTCAGTAGTGAGCATTGTGAACAGGATATCTGAAGATGAGGGGATATTGCAAGGGCTTATGGTGTATTAGTTATAAGACATAAGTGTATACTGAGTTATATTCCGATCTGCAGTGTGTAAGAGAGTTCCACTTGTTCCATAGCCTCACCAATATTCAGGTTTTTCAATTTTAGTCATCCTTCATCTCAACAGAAAAAATTCCTTAAATTAGGATAAAATTGGATTATGATTTTATAATTTTTAGATTTTTTTTTGGAAAATTTAAATTATGGATCTTTGTAACATCAAGAATATGTATAAATAGTGTAAGCTACCAACACTGCCTTTGGGATTTATTAAGCCAAGCAAGAAGTCAAGGGAGAAAATGTAGCATACAAAAAAGTTCTATATATTTTAATGGTTTTTTAATCCATAGTTTGGATTAAAGTCAAGTGCTGTAAAGTGTATCTTGGGTTAATGCTCAATTTTATTATAGTTGGTTAAAATGATAAATTCAAATTCATATTTTCCCTGGTCAAGGAGAATAAAGGAATTTAAAATATTTTATAGAGCTATTTGATTGAATGGAAATTCAAGTGTACAGTTGACTATCCATATCCATGGGTTCTGTACCCATGGATTAAACCAACCACAGATAGGAAATATTTGAAAAATTAGAAAAGGATGGTTGTGTCTGTATTGAACATGTATAGATTTTTTCTTGTCATTATTTCGCAAACAATGCAGTATAATTACTCTTTGCATAGCATTGATATTGTATAAGGTATTAAATTAATTTAGAGATGATTTAAAGCATACAGGAGGGTGCACATAAGTTATATGCAAATAGTATGTTATTTTATGTAAGGAACTTGAGTATCCATGGATTTTGGTATCTATGAGGGGTCCTGGAACCAATCCTTGAGGATATAGGGGGATGACTATATATGCTTATTTTATTAATTCATACTGTTGCTTAACTTAATCCTTTGAAAAATATGAAAATTCACTTTTTTAAAAGTTATGTTTATTTTTAAGTAGTAATTGTAGGCTAATGCTTTTCAGTTTTTTCTGAGGTGACTTATTTTCCTGAGTGACAAAGGGGCTCTGCTCTCTTTGTTTTTAATCAAACTCCAAAAAAAAAAAAAAAAAAATAGGTACTTAGTATCCCCACATTTCTCTGTATTTGCTTTTGTTTCTCTGTTTAGAGATAAATGCAGAATATACTATGTGGTTATATAATAGTGTAGTATTAGTTTTTTTTGTGACAAGTAAGTATTGGTTTTAAAAGGCTTTTAAAAAAATACTTTCATTAGGAAATGTCAGAATTTTCCTAGTCTAATTACTGCATTTGAATGGAAAATCATGAACTTTTACGCTTTTATGTTATATTTTGAATAGGTGGCTTCATATAGAATGAAATGTTTTAAAACAGTATGTTGTTGTCTGGTTCATTTTATTTTTCAAATTAGCAAACCTGTGCCTCCTTGCAGTTCCTCTTACACGCCAAGAAACACTCCTCCCTCAAGGAGTGTTTGCTGTTCCTCAGCCTGGAATAGTCCTCCTCTAAATATGCATATGGCTATTCTTTCCTGTCACCTTATTAATGAGGAATTCCCTAACCATATAAATATTATCCACACCCACCTCTCCCAGGTCTCTTACTATGCTTTGTTTCTCCAACACAGTTTTCACCATCTAGTATGTTATATTTTTATATGTTCATTGTTTATGTGACCATTCCATTCCATAGAATGGTTACAGGAACTTGGTTTACTTTGTTAACAGCTTTATTCTCAACACCAGAAATAGCACTTAACACACAATAGGCACTCAGTAAATATTTTTGAATGTATGAATTGCATTCAAAGCCAGACTGGCTTTTCTTCTTGGACTTGAGTTAATCTTATATCTTTTGGCACTAAACTTAAATGTAAATATTTACTTTTAATCCTATATTGACCCTATCTTTCTATAATATCATTTATTATTTTTAATAGTAATAACATATAACTTTAGGTGGCAGAATGTCTTATCATGTAGGAGCTATACTCAGATTATACTGGCATCTTATAGGAAGAAAAATGATTCTTAAGATTGTTAAATTTGGAAAAGGTTTTAGAGATCTAGACAGTATCAGAGACACAGATACTTTTCACAGTAGGAGAACAGTTCTACAGTTGAGTAGAACTGATAGGTGAATGTTTCATGGCCTCTGAGGATTGGGTGGGAAGCCATGATTTTAGATATACAGATGGCAAATAAACAAATGAAAAGATAGTCAAAATCATTAGTCATTAGGGAAATGTAAATTAAAATGACAATGAGATACCACTACACACCTATTAGAATGGCTTATAAAACCCTTCTGGATCTTTCTCCCTTCTGCCTAGGCTCAAGACTCAGAGATGGTGCTACTACAAGCTCAGTAGCTTTAGGAATTAGGAAGAAGGGTAAGAGAACAGTCTGTTTAGAATTTAACAGGTGTCCTTAAAGTACGGCCCGAGGGCCACATGCGGACTGCCAAGGACATTTATCCGGCTAGCTGGGTGTTTTTGCCGCCGCTGCCTGTCCTGCTTAGCAGCCGACTCACCCCAGGCCCACAGTGCGCACTCTCCAACCGTCGGAGGGACAGTGAACTGGCCCCCTGTTTAAAAAGTTTGAGGACCCCTGGTAGAAGAACAGTGTTTTGTCCAACTAGTTTAAGGTATCGACCCCTTTTAAATGCAGATCATATTCTCATGAACCTCCATTGCTGACTTCAGTTTTATTTTAATATCACAGAAATATATAGAATTATAAGATTAGCTAATAACTTTTTATATTGAATCATACTTATGAAACCATAAAGGCAGATTGCATTTATAAGCAACACAGTATTGTTCAAATTACTTATGCTAACTTATAGCATAGATGATAATTTGCCAAATTAAATTATTGTTTATAATATACATATATTAATTTATCTCAGGTAAGATTCTTTTGGGAAAAAAATATATCCCTATTGTGGTTCATGTGATGACTCAACTTTCCCACCTTTCTTTATCTGAACTAGTACTACAAAACTTTCTATTTGAGAAGGGTAACATCATTTGACTCTCTGGTGGGCATGAATGCATTTAAGTTTTAAGTCTGCCATTGTACTTTTCTACGTTAGTCTCTGACAATTAAAGAGGTACTAATGGATATCACTTGATTGAAAGCAGATATAATATATTATGGAAGTTTTCAAATATGAGATGGCTACACTAATATTTTGAGACTATCATTGAAATGAAAACATAAAATTAAAAAATTCTCACATTTTATAGACCTTTCAATATGTTTAGACTGCAATTTGAGAGACACAGTTGTCGAAGTTCGGTAGAATCATTTTTTCTGAAGTGTATGGAAGAGGTATAAGGGATACTCTGGTACTGAAATAGAAGATGCAGAACCTTTGTCTTTTTAAAGCATATTCACACTAGTATTATGAAAAAATATATATATATATATCTCCTGTGACATAAAGAACAAAGGACACTCCTCTGCCCCTCCTGACGACTGGCCTAAGGCAGGGATGCAGGTCCTGTCTTTCCAAAAGGAGTGGGGGATGTTTTGAAGAGACATAAAACATTTTTCCAAGCCATTTCTTCTGCTAGAGTAGCCTCAAGGTGAGTGAACACTCTGAATGGAGAAGAAAGAAAATACCAGAGAGGTTTGTAGGATTTCCAGAAATACTTGGGTAGGGGAAGGGATTCCTTTGCAAACACCAGAATAGGAGTTGGATTATTCTTATTTGTATAGTAAAGGAAAGGGTATCCCTAGAAAGCTGATAACAGCATGAGTAAACTGAGGAAACATACAGATATATTTAATATAATATACTTATATTATGCTTGCAGAAATCAATCAGATGTCATCTCTAGGTGACATGATAATGGATAATTCATTTTCTTTAGTTTTTTATTGTTTCCAGTAAAAATTATGAATGACTTTTGAAATTTAAAATGTAAAATTAATATTATTGGGGGAAGTCAACACCGCAAAGGCAAGAGCATTTGGGCAGATGCTGTTGTCCATTGATCACATGTGGCCAGCAGAGAGAGCTGGTAACCAGCACCGTGAGCCTTCCAGGGAAGCCCCAGACAGCCTGGCCTGAGGTTCTAATTATAGGGGCCAAAACAAGAGTAGAAGGGTACAAATTTAGAAAGCAAAGAAAGTAGGATGTCACTGGCAAAGAGAAAAAAAGGAGGGCTTGGGAAAAATAGTATAAACAGTTACAAGGAAGTGGCCATGTGCCCTATGAGACCCCTGGATAGGGATATAAAGGGCCCTGCACAGGAGGCTCCACACCTGTACACCTCCTCTCCACCTGCTCACCTCTTCTCCACCTGCTTCTCTGACCTGCTCCACCCTCAACCCACCAGAACTGTGGGCTGTTGTGGCTGCTTTAGAGGCTGTTGCTCCAGCTGTGGGGGTTGTGGCTTCAGCTGCTGTGTGCCATTCTGCTGCTGCAAGCCTGTGTGCTGTTGTGTGCCAGCCTGTTCTTGCTCCAGCTGTGGCAAAGGGAGCTTTGGTTCCTGTGGGGAGTCCAAGGGGGACTGTGGCTCCTGTGGCTGCTCCCAGTCCAGCTGCTGCAAACTTTGATGCTGTTCCTCAGGCTGTGGGTCATCCTGCTGCCAGTTTAGCTGCTACAAACCTTACTGCTGCCAACCTAGCTGTTGCAAGCCTTGCTGCTCTCAGTTCAGGTGCTGCAAGCCCTGCTGCTCCCAGTCCAGCTTCTGTGTCCCCATTTGCTGCCAGTGCAAGATCCAAGGTTCTGAATCCAGGCCTTCCAGTTTCTCATGTTTGGTGAAGCCATTTCTGTTTTTCGTTTTTGTTTTTGATTAAGATTCATGCAGACATTTCTTGTAGTTTCCCTGAATCTGCTCCCTTCTGCACATCCTCTCTGAGGCACCTGCAACCTTTTTCTACTTTTCATTCATGTACTTGTCTCCTTCCCTGGATTAGCTCTCTGTCTGGGCCCTGTATTTATCCCCTCACTCAGGAGAAGTGTGTTTCCTAGCCCTGGAGAAGCCCCTGCTTTGAAGTGGGTGTCTGACTGACTGCCACAGTTGGCCTCTGACTTGGGTGTGGATCATCTTCTGCCTATTCTTGGGCTGACTGAGATGCAAGGTCTGACTGACATGTCCAGATTGATGTTTCTAAGTGTTCAGCTGAGAATTGTTTTAATCACCATCTCAGCAACCATTGGTATCCTGGGTCCTCTTGGGCCACTTCCTATTCTCATTTGACCCACCTCTCTAAGAAGTTTCCTTCCTTCTTGTTGCCTCCAAGTGCATGAACAGAAGCCATGTCTTGGGCAGCAGTGAAAAGGTGGATCCCTGCCACGTTGTAGAATTTTCTAATTGAAGATCTTAGTTATGGCTGAGTGGCAGTCTTCAATTTTCCAGTGAGTACAGGGCTATAGAGAAATGAGGTGATTTACTTAAGACTACTCAAGAAGTCATTGGATAATTGAATAATATCACTTGCCACTTCTTTCCTGGATTATTATTGGAGTATCTTAATGGGTCTGCTTCTCTCTTTTCTGTATAGGTAATAGCATGTATAGTTATATACCATTGCTGTATAATTTTCCCAATCTCTGATCAGATCCTTTTTCTACTCATACTCATTGTATGGTACCATATTATTTATAGAATAAAACTACTAGACTATAAGCACTTATTTGTTTGGTTTACAGTTATATCCTTTGCAGCTAGGACAGTGAATGGCACATAATAGGTGCTCTAATTAATATTTGTTGAACGATTAAGTCTAAATTCCTTATATGATATTCAAAGTTTTATTTCTTCTGGCTCCAACCTACTCCTCCTACACTGTATTTTTCCTTCTGTTCAGGCTGCTGATCTACCCCTCCCTCCCTGTGTTTTTCTACCTTGGATGTCTTCTTCTTTCATCTCTTCCTTTCTACATTTTATTCTTCTTTCCTGTCTGAGCTCTCAAGTGCTGTCTTTTTCCTGAGATTTTTGTTCCACTGTTTTAGCCTCAATTTGTTCTACCTTTTTTTGTACACATGATCTTAACTTCTAATTGGAACTTTAATCATTTTTTTACCTTGCAGTGTTATTTAAATATTGGTATGTCTATATCTGAACTCCTCAGTTATAAGACTCCCTGGAAACAGAACTATTAATATGCTCTTATACATCCCCCATAGCTGCCTATATTGAATAGTATCCATATTGAATAGTGTGTTATATTGAGTAGGTGTCTAATACATATTTGTAGAATGATTGTATCACACATTTTCTAGTTATGTAATTTCTGAAATGCATATTTAATTAAGTGCCTACTTCAATTCTTGTATGACTTAAAGGGAAAATAGTCTAACATTCATTCTAAAAAGTGAAAAGATATTTGGAAACTAAAGCTTTGGTGTCTCTATTCCCTCCCCTTCTCTTTTAAAATCGAATGTAGAGGATTAGCTGATAATTTGAAAGCTCTGGACCTTTAATTGAGTATAATGTATGAACTTCTGTGAGACATCATTGACTTGTGATCATTAAGGTTGGAATTTAACATTAGTTTTCTGTACATAGTATTATTATAAGCCTTATTTAGAAGTATAACAATGTAACAATGTCAGATTATATTCTACTTTATGATTTTTACTTATCAAAGGAAAGCATTGTGGGGAAATTGGATCTTGAATGAAATCTAATAGTTCGATGTTTAATTAAATTCAAATAAACAGTTCAAAATACAGTCTTGACTGTATGAGAGGTTGGTCAAAGGATACATTCTTATGTTTTTCAAAGACAAAATTATTTCTCTGGTTGATACTGTTTTGTGTCCTTTGCATTTCTTCAATGTGTCCACTGAGTTAGTATAGTTACTTCCAAGTATGTTTGTTGGTAGTTTAATTTTACATTTTTAAAAGCTTTGTCTTTTTTTTTTTATTATTATTATTCCTATTGTTTTCTCTTTAGAAGAGCTTAATTTTTTGGTTTCCTAAACTTGACTTCTTTTGGGAAGCTTCCAGTCTCATCATCTCTGTTTTTTATCAGTTTACTAAGTCAATAAATTTATTTCTCTGATAGCTTATAATTTTAAAAGAGTTTGAAGTCACAGGTGAAGTTTTAGTCTTAAAACAGAAAAGATCCCTGATTAGCCAAAGCGATTTTGAGCAAGAAGAACAAAGCTAGAATCTTCATACTTTCTGATTTCAAAATATATTACAAGGCTATGGTAATCAAAACAATATGATACTGGCACAAAAATAAACATACAGACCGATGAAACAGAATAGAGAGCCCAGAAATAAACCCACGTATATGTGGTCAACTGATCTTTGACAAGGGTGCCAAGAATATACAACAGGAAAAGTATAGTCTGTTTAATAAATGGTGTTGGGAAAATTGGCTATTAACATAAAAAAGAATGAAATTGGACCCTTATCTTACACCATAGACAAAAATCAACTCAAAACGAACTAAAGACTTAAAGGTAAGACCTGAAAACTTAAAACTCTTAGAAGAAAACATGGAGAAAAAGCTTCTTGATAGTTGCCTTGGCAATGATTTCTTAGATATGACACAAAAAGCACAGGCAACAAAAGCAAAAATAGACAAGTGGGACTACATTGAACTGAAAAGCTTCTGCACAGCAAAAAAACAATCAACAAAATGAACAAACAACCTATGAAATGGGAGAAAATATTTGGAAACCATAAATTTGATAAAGGGTTAATATTTAAAATATTAGGAACTCCTACAACTCAATGGCAAAAAACAAACAATTAAAAAATGGGCAAAGGAGCTGAATAGATATTTCTTAAGAGAAGATAAACATATGGTTAATAGGTATCAGAAAAGATTCTCAATATCACTCACTATCATCAGGAAAATGCAAATCAGAACCACAGTGAGATATCACTCATACCTTTTAAGATGCCTATTATAAAAATCAAAACAAAAACCAAAAGATAACAAGTATTGACAAGGAGAAAAGAGAACCTTTGTTCCCTGTTCACTGTTGGTGGGAGTGTAAATTTGTGCAGCTACCTACTATGGAAAACAGTATGGGGGTTCCTCAAAAAATTAAAAATAGAACTACCATATTATCCAGCAGTCTTACTTCTGGGCACATATCCAAAGGAACTGAAATCAGGATCTTGAAGCGATATCTGCACTCCTATGTTCATTGTAGAATTATTCCTCAGACATGGAAGCAACCTAAATGTCCATCCATGGATGAATGGATAAAGAAAATGTGATATATATACATAATGGAATATTATTCAACCTTAAAAAAGAAGGAAATCCTACTATTTGTGACAACATGATGAACCTGGAGGACGTTGTGCTAAATGAAATAAGCTGGATACAGAAGAACAAATACTGTATGATCCCACTTACATGTGGAGTCTAAAATAGTCAAACTCATAGGATTAAAGAGTAGAATGGTAGTTGCTAGGGGCTGAGGGGGACAGGGACACAGGGAGGTATTGGTCAAAGGGTACGAAGTTTCAGTTATGCAAGATGAATAAATCCTAGAGATCTATACAACATAGTGCTTATAGTTAATGTTACTGTATTGTATACTTAAAATTTTGCTGAGAGAGTAGATCTTATTTTGTGTTCTTATCACACACACAAAGAGGGTGAGAGGAAACTTTTGGAGGTAATGATATGTTTATGACATTGATTATGGTGATGGTTTCACAGGTATATACTTACCGTCACACTCACCAAGTTGTATACCTTAAATATATACAGCTTTTTGTATGTCAAACAAACCAAAAACCAGAAAACAACTTTAATTATCCCAGTTAGAATGTTTCCCCTTTGTTGAGTATAAGAATTGAAGTAGGCACTTAATTAACTTTGTAAGATTTAAAAAAATTTTCCAAACAGTTAAGAATCTATGTAAATACATAACACCTGTGGTTTAAAGGTTTTATCTGTTTTCCAATACAAGTGAGATAATTTACAACGGAGGATATTAAAAGTTATGTATTTCTCATTTGAAGAGTTTGTTCCTTCCCCCCCTTTGGCCTTCTGTTTATCATTGATATTGAAAGAGAATAATCTTATCAATTTCACATTTCTCTATTTGTTTTGATTCCTTAATGTTGATTCTGTCTCTTCTGGAAAATGTCTTATTAAAAGTAAATCCCTTAAATCAGATGATAACTCTTTAATCCTAAGGCTACTTTGATGGTCATAGGAGAGAATAATGTTTGTGGTTAGAGAGCAAAGGTTCTTGTTGTTCTTACTACTAATGGTTTGAACCTAAGCTCCTTGTAAAATTAAATTTTGATCATAAATGTTTGGGCTTTGAAGTCCCTTCTAAGATCTGGGACCTGATTTAGTATCTCAGAGTTTGTGTTAATTGTTTTACTGGAAAAAATAAGTAGACATTGATAGTTTTCTAGTTTATTTAAATAGTCTGCAGGTTTGAAATGCTGGTAATAATAAATAGTTGCACCTTATGGAGTACTTACTTTTTCCCCAAGAATTGTGGTGAGCATAATTCAAACATTTTCCATTTAGTACTCTGAATAACTTTGTCAGGTAGTTTATATTATTCTCTTTTTATAATTCAAGAAATAGAGGCCTATATGGGTTAAATAATTTCCCAGAATCACACAGCTAGTAAGTATAAGGGCTACAGTTTGAACTCAGATCTGTCAGATTCCAGTGCACATGTTTTTATTCATAATGGAACACTGCCTCCGAATACAGTACTCAAGATTATTCTGTTCCCTATTGTAACACTGAAAGCTGTCAATATTCATTCTTTTTTCTAAGCCTTTTCAAATGGAAAGTCTTGTACTTTGCTTTATGCTTTGATTGCTGTTGGAAAGTGTAGCTGCAGAGGTACTTCTATATTAGTGCTATCAGTATTTCAAGTAAGAGAAATAACTTGAGTACTTGCAGCTTTGATTGCTTTTTTGCCTACATATAAATCATACGTGTATGTTTAGAGTATAATTAATGCCTTTTATATGCCAGTGAATATGCTAAAGACTTGTGGTGTTTCTGTGCAATATTCTCAAACCAGAATTTGCAAACTATAGCTTATGTCCTGTAATGAGGTATGTTGTCTCAGGAAAATAATTCCTAAACACTTGTACTTTGGACCTCTCTTGGGGAACACTGAAATACAGACAGCCTCCTAAGATTCTGCTTTGAGGTTTCATGAAGACTCAAAACATGCTGTGACTGGACAGGAGACATTTTAGTTTTGTCGCATTGCCAGATGTATCCAGTAAAATTGGCTGTTCATGAATTTAATTAAAAGTTCCTAGGAACTTAAAACTTAAGGTAGTTTTTATAGGCATCATGACTCAAAGGATCTTTTGTGCATGCATTTGAGGGAGGGCCAGTTCTGATCTAAACTGAAATAAAGCTATGCCCATAGTTATGAGAACCAGAGTGTTGAAATTATTGTGAAGTTTTTTAATGCTCCTAACAAAGTCACTAAAGTTACTTTTATTTCTTAGACTATATTGTAATTAATTTACTATTTGTTATTCTGTATGATCTTTAGCTTAATTTACTGGATTGCTTGTTACCATTGGATTGCCCTGCCCTACAGCCTTGGACAGTTCTCTGTCCAACAATAACCTTCTCCTTTTACTTTGCTCTTCTGGTCTTTGGGAATCACACTTTGAATATTAAGCATTTCATAGAAGCAGCATTATTCAGTAGAAAGTACCTAGAATTTCAAGTCAGAATATAGGAGTTAGTGCACCAAATGCATTACAACTAGCTACCATGTTTCCCCGAAAATAAGCCCTAGCAGGATTTCTGAGCATTTGTGCAATATAAGCTCTACCCTGAAAATAAGACCTAGTGATGGGCGTGGCTACGCAGTGTATTTGCATAACCCATGCATTTCGTCGTGGAGCGGTAAAGAAGACAAGCAGTCCTCCTCATCTGCCCCATGAGAGCTCTATTGCTCGACATGAGAGATTGTGGCCAGTGGTTCTAAAGGAAATAGAGTCGCAAGAAACTCAGGATGGAATTTGGTGTTTGGAGAGTTATGATGATGTTCCAGAAGAAGACGACTTAACTATATTTGAATAAATGTAGATTGTTGTACCGTACTTAAAAAAAATAACACATCCCCTGAAAATAAGCCCTAGGGTGTCTTCTTGAGGAAAAATAAATATAAGACCCTGTCTTATTTTTGGGGAAACACGGTATCTATTCCAGGACCAATTAGTTCTCCTCTCTGAGCCTCAGTATCCTTATCTGCAGAAAGGGGATAAAGGTTCCTACCTCATAAAGCTTAATATTATTATTACTAATATTATTAATAGATGAATAATGTTAATATATTGCTAGATTACTAAACTTTATAGAGGTTTTTATAATTTATAAATCACTTTCATATATATCTATTTTTTTGAGACAAAGTCTTGCTCTGTCACCTTGGCTAGAGTGCAGTGGCGTGATCATAGCTCACTGCAACCTCAAACTCCTGGGCCTAGGCAGTCCTCCTGCCTCAGACTCCCAAGTAGCTGGGATTACAGGCATGTGCAACTGCACCAGGCTAATTTTTCTATTCTTAATCGAGACAAGGTCTTGCTCTTACTCAGGCTTGTTTTGAACTCCTGACCTCCAGGGATTCTCCTGCCTTGGCCTCCCAGAGTGCTAGGATTACAGGTGTGAGCTACTGCGTCTGGCTCTACATATAATAACTTTATAGGGAGATACATATTTATATCTGTCTGTATCTATGAAAGGTCTTTATAAATTCTGAAGCACCATGTGATTATTAGTTGATAGTTCTATAACCAACCAAATCTGATTTAGTGGCTGTTTTCAGCTTTAATTATTTGAATAATGAATCAGAGTTTTCTAAACTCAGATAATACATTCTAAACACAGATAACCCAATTTCTGTTTAGCTAAAATAAAAGTTTTGAAATGTTTTCTAACTAGTGTTAAGATTTGTTTTAAGGCCAGGCATGGTGGCTCACACCTATAATCCTAGTACTCTGGGAAGCTGAGGCGGGAGGACTGCTTGAGGTCAGGAGTTTGAGACCAGCCTAAGCAAGAGTGTGACCCTGTCTCTACTAAAAACAGAAAAAATTAGCCAGACTACTAAAAATAGAAAAAATTAGCTGGGCGTGGTGGCACATGCCACTAGTCCCAACAACTCGGAATACTGAGGCAGTAGGATTGCTTGAGCCCAGGAGTTTGAGGTTGCTGTGAGCGAGG
>VBSM01002121.1:2058633-2074613 GCA_008086735.1 Cheirogaleus medius | reverse complement strand
AAAAAAAAAAAAAAAAAAAATGAGGATGTACCTTCACAATAAAAATAAAACATGAAGTGTCAAAGTGAAAAACGCCAGAGATATCAACTGTCAAACTTAGTACTTAAGGAAATCAAACATTTTGTACTTTATGACCCTTTACAGAAGAATTCCAGCTAAAAAATTTGGAAGGAATGATAGAAGATCATTTTGAAACTCCTAAAAAAATTATTTATTTAGGCAATAATCATCAATGGATGAATGTTGAGTGAAAGGTTACATATAATAATGAGTGTTCTAGTCCTTACTTTATGTACATTATGCCCCTTTACTTAACCACTTAGGTACCAGCGTTGACTATAGTCAGTAGCCGCAGATGAACGCGCACAGCCCAGCGTGGACTATAGCTGACAGCCGTGATATGAAGGTGCACAGCCGAGCGTAAAAATAATGTAATAAAAACATATATGTATATGTTACCTATTCTGATTTACATTACAAGTAAAGCTGCCTGTAAAGTAAAACAAGCTTTCAGTACTTTAAAGCTTTCCTCATCACACAAGAGCAAAACAGATTCGTCGTCAATGCACAGCACAAACTATCGTGTGGACTGTGAGTGCCGGCTGTGGGCAAGGTTTCGCGGCCGGTGAGCGCCGTACCAAAGTGGTTAAATGTGCACCTAAAATAGTGGAATGTCCTTCAATTTGAGTTTGCTCATGATGAGATGCAGGATGTTCTCTTTTTGACATGGATGGCACAGATATGTGTTCTTTTCAGAGTATCATATGAGAAGGTACATGGTATTGATTTGTCCCATTTCTGGTGATGTTAACTGCTCTAATCACTTTGTTTAGGAGGTACCTACCTGGTTTTTCCATTATAAAGTTACTGTTTTCCCCTTTGGGATCTTGTGAGGAGTTATGTTAAGACTGTGTAAATATCCTGTAACTCCTTTCAAATTTTCATTATTTTAGCATCCATTGATGCTTCTTGCCTGAATTAGTTATTATTATGATGGTTGTCAAATGGCAATTTTATAATTCTGCCATTTTGTATACATTTAGTAATCGACTTTCTGCTTGGGAAGAGATTTCTTTTTCTTTCATTTATTATCTATTTATTTTTATAAGCATGAACTCATGGATTTGTAAAAATCGAATAGGCTATTATGTATCATTAGTTATTTTGATCCTAAAATTGTGCCAGAATTGGCCGAGAGCCCCTTCAAGCTGGCCTCTATGTCCTTTTGTCATATCATCATCTTTCTTTGAGCTCTTTATCACTTTCTGACATAAAGTGATGTTCCATGCTTACCTTGTACTATACTTTCCCAGCTGTAAGAACAAGAATCAGTTCTTGTTCCTTTTAGTAGAGAATAGTATTTAGAAACCAAAATCTTGACACTTAGTGTGCTTGTTGATTCTAGGTCCTCTTAGTAGACAGGACTAGAAAAAAAAAGTGTGTGTATATGTGTGTATGTATATATTTCTACATCTATACGTCTGTATATTTACCTATTTCTATCTATGTAAAATCATGAATTCATACTGACACTTCCAATTCTAATCCAACACCACTGGGTTCATTCTATTCTTCCTCTTTCCACATTTGTAACTCCCTTCCCCAATGGTGAGAAACCTGGCTCCCACTGTTCGTAGTACATTTACGTATTTACTCAGTTGTAAAATACACAAAAAGGAGTTTCAAATTGTTAACTTTTACCTCGGGGGAAAACCCCTACTGTTTAGAATTTACAATTTGGAGTTTAAAAAAAATCTTTGGTCCAAGGGAATATAGTTCAAAGACTGGGTTCAAACGTTACTTTGGTTTGCCCTCTACCTACACTACCTCAGTGTGATTATGTTATACATTTGAAATATAGTTCTATTACTACACTAGTCTCTTATTCATGGTTTTGATTTCTGAGGTTTCAATTACATGAGGTCAGCTGTGGCCTGAAAATATTAAATGGAAATTCCAGAAATAAAAAATTCGTAAGTTTTAAATTTTGTGTGTTCTGAGTAGCGGTGTGAAGTCTCTTGCCTTCCTGTTCTCTACTACCTGGGGCATGAATAATCCCTTTGTCCAGTTTACCTATGTTATATATGCTACCTTTCTGTTAGTGATTTAGTAGCCATCTGGGTTATCAGATTCCGAAAATATGGTACTATATGTAGGGTTTGGTACTATCTGCAGTTTTAGGCATCCACTGGGGGTCTTGGAACATATCCCCCTTGGGTAAGGAGGGACTACTGTATACCATTTTAGAGTTTTTCCCCTCACCCTGGTTGATTTTATTTATGCATTTATTTTTAATACAGTTTTAAAAGTCAGAATTATACTCAAAGAAGTGTCATGTACTACCTCCACCCCCCTCCTTCTATCCCATTCCCACCTGCTCATCATTTCATGCTGTTCTACCTACCTTTAGTACATAACCAATCTCATAAGTTTCTGGTTTATCCTTCCTGTGTTTCTTTTTGCTCAAAAGCAGATATATGCAAATTTTACTCACCCTTATTTCTTACAAAGGCAGTGTAGTCATAGATACACTTTAAAAAATATTATTGAGATATAATTCATATACCACAATATTGCAACCAACATCACTAATTCTAGAACATTTTCATCACTCCAAAAAAGAAGCCCCATATCCATTAGCAGTCATTCTCTATTCCCCCCTCCGCCCAGCACCTGGAAACCACTAATCTATTGTCTGTCTTTCTGCATTTGCCTATTCTGGATATTTCATATAAATGGAATTGTACAGTATGTAGTTATTCTTTTGT
The DNA here is from genome assembly GCA_008086735.1 of Cheirogaleus medius. NCBI lineage: Eukaryota > Metazoa > Chordata > Mammalia > Primates > Cheirogaleidae > Cheirogaleus > Cheirogaleus medius. Next base: position 2,071,845 of record VBSM01002121.1, on the reverse strand, counting down.
ACTTTGCTTTTTATTTTTGCTTAACATTCTAACCTGCAAATAACTGTGTATCAGTTCATAGACATCTTTCTCATTCTTTTTTATAGCTTCATAGAAGTCCATTGTGTGGATATACCGTAGTTTATTAGTTTATTTAACCACTGTTTATTATGTGGACATTTAAGTTGCTTTCTAATATTTGGCAATTATAAACAAGGCTGCAGTGAATGACCCTGTGCATATGTATGTTTGTATTGTTGGAAATATATCTTCATAGTAATTGCTAGAAATGGGATTCCTTGGTCAAAAGATAAATTCATATGAAGTTTAATTAGTAATTGACAAATTTTCCATAAGGGTTTTACCAATTTGCATTCCCACCAGCAATATATAAGCGTGCCAACAGAGTATGTTGTTATGCTTGTTAATTTTGCCTATCTGATAACTGAAAAATGGTATCTCAGTACACTTAATGAGTGAGGTTTAACATCTTTTCTTATGTTTGAAGTCCATTTTCATATCTTTTTGTGTAAATTGTTTATTTTTTGCACAGTTTTCTTTTGGGTTTTTGATTGTTATTCCTTTAATTTTTAAGGGTTTAAAAAATTTATTAATGATATTGGCCGTTTACTTGTGATGTATTTTGTAAATATTTTCTGTTAATTTTCTTTTGACTTTCTGTACTTTTTTTTGCCATGTTTAAGTTTTTTATGTAGTATTCCAGGTACCCTATTATATCATCTGAAAATTGAGGTAGTTTTTCTTCTTTTCCAATTCATAAGCCTCTTGCCTATTTCATTGGCTAATACCTTCAGTTCAATGTTGAATAATAGTGGAGATAGTGGGCATCCTTGTCTTGCTTCTGATCTTAATGGGAATATTCCTAGTCTTCATTAAGGAAAATGCTGACTTTTGGGCTAAAGTATATTTTATTATGTTAATAAATGATAATTTAATTTTGATATAGTAAGACTGCTAGAGTAATTCCATTGTAGTGCTGAGAAGGGCTTGGTGTCTAAAAAGTAGGAGGAAATGAAGTCGCAATGGATAGAGGAAGGAGGCAAATACGAAGGGAAAAGGCTTTGGAATTATCAGAAAAACTGCTTATTGTGAAAGAGGATGCTGTTTTTAATGATACCAGATTTCAGTATTCACTTGGTTAATCTAAAACTGAGGGTTTACTTGTTTGCAGAATAAGATGGTAGAAATAATTCTAGAAATATTGAATCCACTCTGCCTCTCCATGGTCCTGGACTTTCCTAGCAACTCGGGTGAATAAAGAGTAATAGTCATTTACAAGATTTTAACCCTAAAATAAATCTTTGCCTCATTTCTGAACTTTTAGTTTTTCCAGAAATTAAGTGCTATTTGCAGTGCTTCCCACAGCAATAGTAAATGGTTGTTGAATGCCTTATATTAGCATTATTGGTGAATGCCTTGTATTAGGATATATAAATATCTACATACATATATGTATGTATGTATATATATCTCATATATGATTTTACCCCCTACTAGTTCAGGAGTAGTCTGGCTTCAAGTGAGATTCAATCTAGAGGCTCAGATGATTTAATCAAACCTTAGTCTTCTTTCTCTTGAACTTTCTTTTTCCCTCAGTGTTACTCTCATTCTCAGGGTTTACTTTTGGCAAACAGCTTTCGTCCTATATTGTCTCTTTGCAAGGATATAGAAAAAACTAAACTGCTTTTCCTATTTTCTATTCTCTACTTTCACACAGTCACTCAATACTTATGACACCAGATGTGTGGGAGATTTTCCCCATACACCAAGCAATTCTCTAGCAGATTCTCCAGAAGACATCAGTTGGGTGTCTTCTAATTTAGTTCAATTCTAACTCTGTCTACTTGGAGATAGTATCAGTTCCCACAGGTTGAGGGTTCAGTTCCACAAGACTGCCTCCTACTTCAGATACCAATCACAAGCACAGGTTATGACCTGTGCTTCTGACGGACTTGCTATAAATTAGTCTTCCCATGACCCCTCTTCGGGTTTGATCAATTTGCTAGAGCAACTCATAAAACTCAGGGAAACACTTTACTTGTGTTTACCTAGTTATTACAAAGGATATTTTAAAGGATGTAGATGAACAGCCGGGTGGAAGAGATGCATGAGGCAAGGCATGTGGAAAGGGGTATAGAAGCTCCTCAAACCTAGTCCTTTTAGGTTTTCATGGAAGCTTCATTATATATGCACGATTGATTACAGTATTGGCCATTGGTGATCAGCTTGACCTTGAACCCCTTTCTCTTCCCTTACCCTTCAATCATGTTTTGGTCTTTCTGGTGACCAGCTCACATCCTGAAGCTACCTATGCTCCCCCACCAGTCATCTCATTAGCATACAAATGACACTCTTATCACTCCAGAGAGTCCAAGGGTTTTAGGAGCTGCACTTTGGGAAACTGAGACAAGACCAAATATTTATTTCATAATATCGTGCTTTCTGTAGCTCCTGTACAAGTCCTTGGTATTCATTCTGATCACACTAGCCTTTGTCCTATGTGCACCATGTCTGGGGGGTTTGTTGCTCCTGCTGGACCAGGATGACACACTCTGCCCCTATTTTGGGGTATGCCATCCTCCCAAAACACATGGTCTGAGAATGTGGAGGGGTAGTTTTCCAAAAGAAATGTGGTGTATTTATCAGAAGAATGGAGGATTAGATACCAGTCAGAAAGAAACAACAACTATTTACTGCAATATCTGAGTAAGGTTTATTGGAAAGACCTGAGTCTTTGAATTGAGTTGAATTAGTGAACACATATAATAAATTGTGGTATTTTGGAGAAGGGAAAGGGCCCGAATGAATTCTTTCCAAATAGGTTCTTTCTTTTTTCTGAAGTACCAGCAATAGCTTACTATTTTTTTCAGAACTGAGTCCTCTAGCTTTATTGGCTTTTATCATCTTTGCTATAGGGAAATGATGTCAGGTAAGTAGTGAGTGTGAAGGAAAATAAGCATAAGTTCCTTGTTTGCCTGCAGCTTTAGTTCTGCCTACTAGACCTACTGCCAAAGACACATAAAAGGCCTCTCCCCAGCTTTTCTCTTGACTTTAGGGGGAAAATGTGTCATTCTTACATAATGCATAGAGTAAATATCAAATTACATATTTGTACCACAGGAGCTTGATTCTCTTTGTTAGTATTGTCTAAAGTTATAACATGTAAAAAGTCTCTGTCCTTACTTTCTAAGCCTAGCAGTACAAAAACATAATATTTCCTTTCGGAGCCTGAAGCTTTTTTCCTCCATAGCTCTTATTTAAGGAGAATATGTAATTTAGGTGTTTGAATAGGAATAGAGGAAATAGCCAGAAAATTTTCAATAGTCGAGTTAAAATACATAATAACATGTGTTTAAAAGTAAATCTTTGGAAGAAAGATTGGAAAATCCTGGATAAAGTCATATATCATGTACCACAAAGGCATGCCCTGCTAAGTAAAAGTGGGAGGAAGCAGTAGCAGTACATATTCTACAAGGGGGTCCGAGATTCTTATGTAGAAGTTTCTTTGGAAATCTTGTTCCCATCTATGTAGTTGCAGGCTCAAAGAAATTCCTAGTCTTGCCAGAAATTTCTGTTTGCTAGCTTTTGTGTTGAGTTAATGCCATTATATTCTGTTGCCTCACACAGCTTCCTCCACTGGTCCCTGTTAGTATCCATGTTGCTCAGGGTGGGTTGTATGTATCTCATGGGCTTCTCCTTCTCCCATCCTTCTATTAATTTATTCTTCTCTACTTGGGGGCATTGAAACTGATAAGGCCCTCTTTTGTGTCCTCCAAGGGCCCCAGTCCTTTTCTTACCAGGCAAGCTACATACTCCTGTAGTCCTTTTTTGGCCCTTTGGCCACTGTAACAATTAACTATATAAATCTCTATTTTCAGATGCTTTCAGTTTCTGCAGCTCAACAAGCAGCCAAATTGGGACCAAACTGCAAGTATGTCCTTCTTGCAGATATCTTTACCTCTCAATCTGTATGACCAATTCTCTTGAAGTACCCACTTAGTTAATGATGCCACCCCCAGACTCCCAAGCTTGCCTTCCATTAGTTCTCTCCCTGGGAGAGTTGGTTGAATGTACCAATGAGTTTGTTACTTCTTGGCAAAACTTGAGGGAGTTATCGGGACCTGATTGTTGGTGCTGTCACTCAGATTTGGGCATTTACTGCCTCTTGCTCTCAGCTGTGGGCCCTAGTCACTGATTTTGGGACAATAGGACAAATGCAAATTAATATCATGTTAGATTACGATCAGGTAAGTTTAGGAAACATTATTGCAGGTAAGGAAAACATAATCAGATTTTTACTTTATAATATTTAAATTATCATTTAAGTAAAAATTCTTGATGGAATTGTACCTTTAATTCTTCCAGAATTGAAGTAATACAATTTGTCTACTTTAGGGTAAGAAACAAAATTAGTCTGACAACGTAGACTGTAGAGTGTCAACATCAGTTATTTCTGACAACTTAGTTGAGGATGTGAAAAGACATAGGTTTGGGTCAGCAAGATGGCTGACTAGAGTTGCCTGACATTTATACCCTACCTCCCCCCTACAAGAAAGGACCAAGGCAATGCATAAGTAGCTAAGTTTGACTGGAGTGTTGAAGGGAGAGTGCTGGAATACAGTAGGGGAGTGGAGAGGTACCTGTGGTGATCTGAAATCCAGGAGAACAGCATGGAGGCACTCGGTCTCTGTAGCTCCATTTCCCCTGCCCGCACTGGATCTGTCTAGAGTCAGATCCAGTGTTGACTTCCTGTTGTGGGGAAAAGGTAAGCAGACGATTCCCACCAGCCCCCATTGCCACCGCAAACACCTACAATCCTTACAGCAAGAGGATACCAGTTTTCACAAGCCCTGAGCCCAGTTTGGAGAGCTGCCAGACATTCATACAGCTGCATTGCTGTGGATTAGGAACACATGGTGTATACCTGCCCCCACCCCTACCCCACTGTGAGTCCAGCTGCTGCAGCATGGCATAATCTTGAGACCAGAACCACTTCTGGAATGTGCCCTGCTCTGGGGGCCAGTAGTCACTACACCTCCCCAGCACTGGGCTCCATCTTTATTACACCAAGCCCACATGACTGGCTGAATGCCACAACCCTAGTTGCACAGAGCCTGGGCCCAGGATTGGCTATGACTCTGGTCCCACACAGCAGGGGAACCAACCCTTACTGCTGTACTTCCAGCTGGAGGAACAATCTGGCAGTCCTGCCCAGAGTGAACCTGCCCTCAAACCAGCCAAAGTACTATGCACTTTTCCCTAAGCAGGAGAGGCCCCTGAGCCTCTGAGTACCTGATGCACCCCTGGGTCAATGGAGTGGCTATGTGCCCATGCTCAGGACCTGAGAAATATAATAGCCCTACAGTGCCCCTGTGCCCTGCAGACATGTCCCTGGCCTGTATTCCCCATAAGGGCCTGAGAAACAGTTCTGTAGGCCACCCCTGGTGGGCACATCCTCAGGCCAGCCAAGCAGCTAGGAGCCTACTTCCTGAACCTGAGAAACAGCACTGTGGGCCATCTTGGTGGATAAGCCCTGGGCCAGCCAGACAGCCATGTAGGTGCATACTGGGCCTGAGATATAGCACTGCAGGCTGCCACAACACCACATGGGCTGAGCAACCATATTCTGTGTCCTAGGCCTATGAAATAGCCCTGTGGGCCACCCCTACAGAAATGTCTCCAAGCCAGCTGAGCAGCCATGTAGCATGTCATGGGCCTGAGAAACAGTCCTGTGTTTATGCCTGGCAGACACACCCCCAGGCCAGTAAGCAGGCTTGCACCACATTTTGGGCCAGAGAAGCAGCCTTGTGTACTGCCCCTGGCAGAAATGTCCCCAGGCTGTCTAAGCAGCTGGGTGCCTGTGTCGTGAGCCAGAGAAAACAGCCCTTTGGGCCACCCCCAGCAGACACATTCTAAGGCCAACTGAGAAGCCATGTGACCACATTCTGGGCCTGAGAAACAGCCTCATGGTTCACCCCTGGCAGGCATGGCCCCAGGCTGGCTGAGCAACCCATGTTCCTGGCCAGAGTAATAGCCCCATAGCCCCAACCCCAGTGAACCAGACCCCAAGTTGGCTGACCCACCATGGGAACACCCCCCACCTCAACCTGAGAAACAGCTTGGTGAGCCCACCCCTGGCACAGCTGTACCACTTTTGCCACAAATTCTCTCAGCCTAGGCCACTCAGAAACTCACAAACACCACTAGTGTGGATTATTGCCGAAGAAACTACATGGAGATTATTCTACTGCATCCACCTAGAACTAAGGCAAACACCTCACTGAACTGACACCCCAAGAGCCATTCACAGGAATAAGTTTTTCCCTATGAATGCTACTCCATAAAATTGGAACAGGCAACTTTCCCACCAGATACCTAGAAATCAGTATGCAGGCACATCAAACATGAAAAAGCAAAGAAACATGACACCTCCAAAGAAAAGCAAAGATTCTCTAGTAACAGACCCCAATCATAAGGAAATATATGAAATACCAGGAAAAGAATTTAAAATAATAATCTTAAAGGAAACTCAGATATAAGAAAATACAAATAGACAGTTCAGTGAAATCTGAAAAACAATTCATGATTTGAGTGATAAATTCAAGAAAGAGGTATCATAAAAAAGAACCAAAAAGAAATCCTAGAGCTGAAGAATTAAATCAATGAAATAAAAATACAATCAAGAGCTGCATCGACAGATTAGACCAAACAGAAGAAAGAATTTCTAAACTTGAAGACAGGCCTTTTGAAATATCACAGGCAGACCATTAAAAAAAAAAAAAGCATAAAAAAGAATGAAGAAAGCCTACAGGATTTATAGGACACCATTAAGTAACAAACATTCCATATTATGAGCAATCCAAGAGAAGAGAAGGGTGAGGAAAACATATTTTATGAAATAATAACAGAAAACTTACCAAGTCTTGGGAGAGAGATGGACATTAAGGTCCAAGAAGCTCAAATAATTCCAAATAGATTCAACTCAAATAAGTCCTCTTTGAGGCATGTTATAGTTAGATTGTCAAAATCAAAGACAAAGAAGAATTTTAAAAGAGCATCAAGTCACATATAGGGGAATCCACATTAGAAAAACAGTGGATATCTCAGCAGAAACCTTACAGGCCTGCAGAGAATGGGATGATATATGCAAAGTACTGAAAGAAAAAAACAAGCAACTGGTAGTCAAGAATATCATACTCAGCTAAGCTATTCTTCAGAAATTAAGGAGAAATAAAATCTTTCACACACAAGCAAAAACTGAGGGAATTCATCACTACTAGACTGGCCTCAAGAGAATCTTATATCTGGAAGCGAAAAGAAAACAATCAATAAAATGACAGGAATAAGTTCTCACCTATCAATAATAACATTGAATGTAAATGGATTAAATTGCCAATTTAAAAGAGATAGGCTGGCTGAAAGGATAAAAAACTGAGACCCAATTTTATGCTGCCTATAAGAAACTCACCTTACCTATGAGGACATACATAGACTGAAAGTGAAGGGATTGGAAAAATTTATTCCATACAAATGGAAACCAAAAGAAAGCAGTAGTAGCTATGCTTATTTCAGACAAAACAGACTTTGAGTTAAAAGCTGAAAAAGAGATAAAGAAAGATATAATAATAAAGGGATCAATTAAGCAAGAGAATATAACAATTGTAAATATATACACAGCCAAGATTGGAGCACCCAGATATATTAAGTAAATATTATTAGATCTAAAGGGAGAGATAGGCCCCAATAGAATTCCACACCCCACTCTCAGCACTGGACAGAAAATCAAGAAAGAAACATCTGGTTTAAACTGCACAATAGATCAAATGGACCTAACAGACATTTACAGGACATTTCACCCAACAGCTGCAGACTACATATTCTTTTCATCAGTATATGAAGCATTCTCCAGGATTTACCATATGTTAGGACAGAAAGCAAGTCTCAACAAATTTTTAAAAGTCAAAATTATATCAAGTATCTATCTGACAACAATGGAATAAAACTAGACATCAATAACAAGAGAACATTCTAAACTATACAAATACATGGAAATTAAACAACATGCTCCTGAATGACCAGTGGGTGAAGGAAGAAATTAAGAATGAAATTTTAAAATTCCTTGAAACAAATGAAGATAGAGACATGTCATACCAAAAACTATGGGTCATAGCAAATCAGTATTAAGAGGCAAGTTTATAGCAATAAATGCCTACATAAAAAACTAAAAAGATTTCAAATAAGCAACCTAACAGTGAACCTCAAGCAACTAGAAAAACAAGAACAAATTAAACCCAAAATTAGAAGGAAAGAAATAAAGATCAGAGCAGAAAGAAATGAAACTGAAACTAAAAAAATACAAAAGATCAACAAAACAAAGTTTATTTTTTTGAAAAGATAAACAAAATTGACAAACCATTAGCTAGATTGACTAAGAAAAAGAGAAGATCCAACTAAAATCATAAATGAAAAAGATGTCACAATGGATACCGTAGAAATTCAAAGGATCATTAGAGAACAACTACCAAAATTGAACCAAGAAGAAATAAAAAACCTGAACAGACCAATAACAAATAATGAGATTGAATTAGTAATTAAAAGTCTTCCAACTAAGAAAAGTTCAGAACTACATGGCTTCATTGCCGAATTCTACCAAACATTTAAAGAATTATGAGAAAAAAATAGAATAAAGAATTAATACCAATTTTTCTCAAACTATTCCAAAAGAATTGAAGCAGGAAGAATTCTTCCTAACTCATTCTAAGAGGCCAAAATAACCCTGATACCAAAAACCAGACCAGGACACAAGAAAGTAAAGAAAACTACAGCCAATATCTCTGATAAATATAGACACAAAATCCTCAACAAAATATTTATGCTAGCAAGCCAAATCCATCAACACGTTAAGAATACAATACACCATGATTGAGTGGGATTTATCCCATGAATGCAAGAATAGCTCAACATATGCAAATCAATAAATGTCATACATCACATCAGCAGAATGAAGGAAAAAAACCATATGATCATCTCAAAAGATGCAGATAAAAGATAAAATTCAACATCCCTTCATGGTAAAAACACTTAATAAATTAGATATAGAAGGAAAATACCTCAACATAGTAAAGGCCATATATGACAAACCACAGCTAACATTTCCTCTAAGACTTGAACAAGACAAGGATGCCTACTCTAACCAATATTATTCAACATAGTACTGAAAGTCCTAGCCAGAGCAATTAGGCAAGAGAAAGAAAGAAAGGGAATCCAAACTAGAAAGGAGGAAGCCTAATTGTCCCTGTTTGCAGATGACATGATATTATAGATAGAAAAACCTAAAGACTCTACCAAGAAACTCTTAGAACTAATAGATTAATTCAGTAAAGTTGTAGTATACAAAGTTAATATACAAAAATCAGCATTTGTATACACAAACAAACTAGCTAAAAATCAAGACGACAACCCCATTTATAATAGCTACAAAAATAAAATACCTGGGAATAAATGTAACCAAGGAGGTAAAACACCTCTACAAGGAAGGGTATAAAGCACTAATGAAAGAAATTGAAAAGGATACAAACAAATGGGAAGATAGTTCATACTCATGGATCTGAAGAATTAATATTGTTAAAATGACAATACTACCCAAAGCAGTCTACAGATTCAATGCAATTCTTACCAAAATACCAGTGACACTCTTCACTGAAATTTAAAAAAATTCCAAAACGTTTTTTAGAATGGAGCCACAAAAGACTCCAAATAGCCAAAGCAATCCTGAGGGGAAAAACAAACAAACAAACATAAAAAACAAAGCTGAAAGTGTCACACTACCAGACCTCAAAATGTACTACAAAGCTGTGGTAACCAAAACATTATGGTACTGGCATAAAAAGACACATAGGCTAGTAGAACAGAATAGAGAATCCAGAAATTAAATCCACATATCCACAGCCAACTGATTTTTGACAAAGGTGCCAAGGATGCCAAGAGACTATCCTTCATTAGGATAGTCAGTAAAGGGTGCTGGGAAAAATGGATATCCATATGCAGAAGAATGAAACTAGATCTCCACTTCTCATCCTATACAAAAATCAACTAAAAATGGATCAAAGACCTGAATGTAAGACCCAAAGTGATAAAATAATGAGAAAAAAACATACTTCAATATACTGAAGGAAATATTTCAAGATATTGATCTGGGCAAAGATTTTATGGTTAAGACATCAAAAGTGCAGCAACAGATGCAAAAATAGACAAATAGGATTATCAAACTAAAAAGCTTCTGCCCAGCAAAGGAAACAATCAACAGAGTGAAATGACAACTTACAGAATGGGAGAAAATATGTGTAAACTACTTACCTAACATACCCAGAATATATAAGGAACTCAAATACCTCAGCAGCAAATAAATAATCTGATCAAAACATAGGCAAATGACTTGAAAAGACATTTCTCAAAAGAAGACATACAAATGGCCAACAGATATATGAAAAAATGCTCAACATCTCTAATCATCAGGGAAATGCAAATCAAAACCACAATGTAATATCATCCCACCTCAATTAGAATGGCTATTATCAAAAAGACCAAAAACAAACAAACAAACAAACAAACAAACAAACAAAAACCCCAACACAACAAATGCTAGTGAGTGTGCAGAGAAAAGGTAACTCTTATATACTATTGGTGGGGATATAAACTAGTATAGCCACTATGGAAAACAGTATGAATGTTCCTCAAAAAGTACAAATAGAATTACCATATGATCTAGCAATCCCACTACTAGGAATTTATCCAAAGGAAAAGAAATCATTATATTGATAAGACATCTGCACCTCCATGTTTATTACAGCACTATTCACAATAGCTAAGCTATGGAATCAACTTTGGTGTCCAACAACAGATGAATGGATAAAGGTATACATACACAATGGAATACTTCAGGATTTCAACCATTAAGAAGAATGAAATCCTATCATTCTTGGCAACATGGATGGAACTGGAGGACATTATGATAAGTGAAATAAACCAGGAACAGAAAATTAAACACTGCATGTTTTCACTCATATGTGGAAGCCAAAAAAAGTTGATTTCATAGAAGTTAAAAGTGGTTGAATAGAAGATACTAGAGGCTTAGAGGAGTAAGAGGAAGAAAGGGATAGGGAGAGATTCGTTATAGGATACAAAAATATAGCTGAATAGGAGAAATACGTTCTAGTGTTCTATGCCATTGTAGGATAACTATATTTAACAATAATATGTTATGTAATTTCAAATAGCTAGAAGGAAGATATTGAATGTTCCCAACACAAAGAAATGATAATGTTTGAGATGATGGATATGCTAATTAACTTGATCTGATCACTATACATTATATATGGAAAATCACTATGTACCCCATGAATATGTACAATTATTAATTATTATTATTTCAATTAAATGAAATAAAATTAAAAAAACAGAGAAAGAAAAGACATGGGTTCTTTGTATCTGATGCTGCCATAGTAAGACCAAACTGAAACAACAAATGTGGCTTAGTTCACTTTCAGGTTTCCTGGTGCCTTTGGGATAAAGGGAGCTGTAACCACTAGGTGGCGCTTTTTAATTAGAAAGCACTCTAAGCAGTCCATTGCTGCCACTAAGATCAATGTGGCCTGCTTAGTGAACAGTTGCCAGTGAGAACAGCTGGTGGCAGTCCTAAGAGGTAAGTTTCAAATAGAAAGAAAGGAAGAGATAAAGGTAAAAAGAGAGGAAAGAAGTAGGAGGGCAAGAGAAGAGAAAAGAAAAGGAGAAAGTAATCAGGCATATTGTAAAGGAAATGGTAAAATGCCATCAGTAATTATAATATCTTGGGAAAGTGGTACCTGTGACTTTCTTTCTTTCTTTTTTTTTTTTTTGTTTACCATTCGTTCATTTCTTTATTTATTCATTTACTTGACATGCATTTAATAGGAATCAGGAATTCTGTATGAAGATAACATGGTGAGCAAGATGCTGTTCCTACCCTCTGATAATTTATAGGTAAAAGTAGTTTAAAATATCTGAACTTAAAATCTTGATCTCCGTCTTTGTAGAGTATATTAAATAATACTTTTTAGTTTTAGTTTTGCTTGTTTCATATTCTCTCTTTCATTCTCCTATCAGAAAAGATTTTCTGGAACTAAAAAAAAAGCTCTTGTTGACATACTTTGAAAATTAGCTCCTTGAGGGCAGGGAGTGTGCATTATTCAGGAATCTGGAACATGTAGTTCAATACCTGATTCTTATTAATGGTGGTGGGGAGCGGTGTCCTTGTGTTGAATAATGGGATCAAATGGAAAACCTCACATCTTCTGATTGTAGTCTACAACCTTCTTGGCTCTTTGTAGAATTTAGGCTTCTGACTTTGAAGACTTTACTGCAACACCATAATCCCTCCTCTACTATATAGCACATCACCATTGTTGCCTGTTTACAAGGCATTCTATGTTTTTCCACAGGGTTGAATTCTTTTGTGGTAGAGTCTATTTCTAATTTAATTCATTTATATAGTCTCAGTGTTTGGCAGGTGGTGAATGCACAATAAATATTGGTTAAATGAATGAATAAATCTGACTAATTATAGTGTAATTAGGATAAAGTAGCTTTGTATAGGAATCCTTTCTGAGAGGCTTAATTTTTGCATATATGAGAAAGACCTTCCTTTAACACTTTTCACAAATATGAGAATGTGTAGGCAATTACTTTGAAGTGTAAGATATAGTAATATACTTTCAAAGATAACAAGAAGATACACCAGTTTTAAGATAGAGATGGATTTATAGTGCCAATTCTGTAAAGACAGCTCCTTTAAATTTTAATGTGGATTCTTATGCTTCATCTTGGATAAATAGCACAAGTATAGTCATCTTATTTCTTATTTCTAAAGTAATAGGGATTGATGACACCTATTTTACTATTTCAGGCTCTAGGGCCTGCTGAAGACTTGGAACCAAGTCAAAGTCAAGGAGAGAAGTAAGAGATGAGCAGAGAAGGACTTTACTGTGTTAGAATTCTACTATACCAGAGGATAGTGTCAGTAGACCAACATCTATTTATTGAATGCCAGAACTTTCATATTCAAGAATATATATATTAGTAAATAGATTCATCATTTCATTTTTTTAATTAATTAATTAATTAATTATTTTTTGGTTTTTTTTTCTATTATTTTTTTTCTTTTTTTTTTTCCTTTTC
>VBSM01002121.1:2046279-2058533 GCA_008086735.1 Cheirogaleus medius | reverse complement strand
TGTGTAGCCCATTTTCCAGATCTTGTGTCGCCTCACTTTGGATAACAGGCTTTATCCAGGATAGCATAAACGGTGTTAGCTTACTGTCGTTTCTTAGAATTGACTAATATTCCATTGTGAGCATATACCAAATTTTAATTATCCATTCATGAATTGACGGGCACTTGGGTTGTTTCCATGACCTTGCAGTAGTGAATTGTGCTGCCATAAACATTCAGGTGCAGATGTCTTTATAACAGAAAGTCTTATGCTCTTTTGGGTAGATGCCCAACAATACTATTGCTGGGTTGAATGGTATTTCTATTTCTAGCTGTTTGAGGTATCTCCAAATTCTTTTCCACAAAGGTTGCACTAATTTGCAGTCCCACCAGCAGTGTAAGAGTGTTCCTGTCTCTCCACATCCTCACCAGCAAATTTATTTATTTTTGAGACAAAGTCTCACTCTGTTGCCCGGGCTAGAGTACTATGGCATCAGCCTAGCTCACAGCAACCTCAAATTCCTGGCCTCAAGCAATCCTTCTGCCTTAGCCTCCCGAGTAGCTGGGACTACAGGCATGCACCACCCTGCCCGGCTAATTTTGTTTTTTCTATATATATTTTTAGTTTGCCAATTAATTTCTTTCTATTTTTAATAGAGACGGGGTCTCGCTCTTGCTCAGGCTGGTTTCGAACTCCTGACTTTGAGCGATCCGCTGGCCTGGGCCTCCCAGAGTGTTAGGATTACAGATGTGAGCCACCATGCCTGGCCTTGATTCATCATTTCAGACCTTAAAATGCTTGCTGTTTTTTTGGTAAGAGCAAATCTTGCTGTTTAATGTGTAAGAACAGAATTTTCTTCAAAAGCCAGAAAAATTTAATAGCTTTATTGGGATATAATTCACATACCATACAATTCATCCTTTTAAAGAATACAGGATTTTTTTTTTAAGCATTTTTCATAGAGTGTGCAACTGTCACCACAATCTAATTCCGAAACATTTTCATCACCTCAGAAAGAAACCCTGTTTCCAATAGCAGTCACTCTCCATTTCCATCTTCCCCTAGTCCGTGACAACCACTCTTTGTGTCTCTATAGATTTGTCTATTCTGGAAATTTCATAAAAATGGAATCATACAATATGTGGTCTTTTGTGACTGGCTTCTTTCATTTAACAGAATGTTTTTAAAGTTCATCATGTTGTAGCATGTTATGAGTATTCTTCAGTCCTTTTTATTGCCAAATAATATGCTATTTTATGAATATAACTTTTTGTTTATCCATTCGTCAGTTGATGGACATTTGGTTTATTTTCACATTTTGGCTATGATGAACAATGTGGTTATGAGCATCCATGTACAAGTTTTTGTAGGGACATATTTTTTCATTTCTTTTGGTTCTGTACCCAAGAGTGGCATTGCAGGATTGTATGCCAACTCTGTGTTTAATATTTTGAGGAACTGCCAAACTGTTTTTCAAAGTGGCTTTATGATTTTATAATCCCACCAGCAATGAATTAGGGTTCCAATTTCTGCACCTTCTCATTAAAGCTTGTTATTGTCTTTTTTTTTTTTTAATTACAATCATCCAAGTAGTGGGTGTGAATGGTTGGTTATCTAGTGTTTTTTGTTTGTGTTTCTCTAGTGGCTAATGATGTTGAGAATATTTTCAAGTGCTTATGGATCATTTGTGTATCTTCTTTGGAGAAATACCTATTTAAATATTTTGGTTATTTTTAACTGGGTTGTTTGTCTTTTTATTATTGTGTTGTAAGAGCTCATTTTATATTTTGGACACAAGTCTCTTAACAAATACTTGATTTGCAAATATTTTCTTCCATTTTGTCCTTTTATTTTCTTGATAGTGTTCTTTGAATCAGAAATATAGGTACATAAATATAAATACCATATTTACAACATGATAAAATAAGGTGGTTTAGAAGTGTTGCAATGTATGCTTAGTTGTATTAGGTAGGTTGCCATGAAGGGGTAACAGTGTTATCTTTTATTGAAACTCAAAGCTGTTTCATAAGTCAGTATGTGATACAATTATAGGAAGCCAAAAAAGAACAGAAACTACTTCAAGAGTGAAACATAATGTCCTCTAGCACAGTGGTTCCCAACCTTTTTGGCACCAGGGACTGGTTTCACGGAAGACAATTTTTCCATGGGCGGTGGAAGCGGGGGTGAGGGTGGAGAGGCAGAGCTCAGGTGGTGATGCCAGTGATGAGGAGCGGCTATAAAGACAGATGAACCTTGGCCCACTAACCCGAACACCTCCTCTCCTGCTGTGAAGCCTGGTTCCTAAGTTTCATGGAAGACAATTTTTCTATGGGGGTTGGGGGTGGGGCTTAGGAGGGTGCAGAGCTCAGGCAGTGATATGCAGTCCCATTCCTAACAAGCCATGGACTGATAGCAGGCCACAGTCCAGGGGGTTGAGGACCACAGCTCTAGCACATAACACACCTTCTTCCTATCTTTGTATTCTCCTAGTTACAATCTAGTTAGAGAAATGCTAGGTTTTGGGATAGTAAGAAACGAATAATTATTTCCTTTTGTGGCTTAGGCAAGATATACTGTTAGAAATATACCTAAAAAACAAAACAAAGCAAAAAATAATAAAGGACCAACTGGTTCTAGCAAAGATAGTTCTACTTTTGTCAAGTTACCACAGGGAAATGTTGTCACAATTTATCAACATCATGGTGCTGTAAGCTGTAGTCTTTCTTGTTCTTTAAGTATAGTGAGAGTAACACATTGGCAGCAAAACTCATATTTAGATGGACAGCGGGAGGTAGGTGGGGAAAATGGAGTGTGTCTTTAGCACAGTATTAATGGAGAGATGTGACCCCACTAGTAATTGAGCAGGTGGATGGCTTTGATGAACATGGAGTGACCTACTGAGCTGACTGTGGCCACTTGCCTATATTGTTGGCTGGTCTCTCCCATTATTTCTCTTGAGAGCATTTTTAGGCCCCTTATCACAGCTTCAGCTTGATATTGAAATGCAGTGGTAATAATGAGTATCTTTGAAGTTAAAGTAGATTAAGAAATGATCATATCTGGCAAGTTATAGGCACAGATAAAGTTTTTTTTTTTCTTTTGTATATTAGGGGCTCGAAATAGAGCACTAATAGCCTTCTGAGAAAGATGTCCACCTTCTTAAGGTTTTTGCATGGACTGGCATATCAAAATCAATATGGATTCTTGATCAAGGCTTTCAGCTGGATTGTGTGAAAAGGTGTGGGTTTTATAAAGTAGCCTGGCATGTGCTCCAGTGCTTTTAAATTTTTTAAATTTTTGTTTTTTCTACAACACAAGAACTAATTCCACACTACAGATAACATTTATGTGAACAGTTCCCCAAACTTTGCTTCCTCAAGTATAACTATTAATATTAAACCTTTTGAAATAACAATACAGTTGTTCCTTAAGAAAATTCCTTTATATGGATGTCTTATGACTGGCTTAAATTCTTTAGACACTTTGTCTCCTGACTCTCCTCCAGATCCAGAAAGATATCTCAGATCTCCTTAATGTTGTGCTTTGAAAGCAAAATGAAGAGATGAGTCAAAGAAGTTTTCTAACACTAATACTTTTAGGGAGGTCATGCAACTTAATTTTGCATCTAAAGTAGCTGTAACTGTCAGTTTTGCTCCTTCAATCTGATGGGACACATTTGTAAACATAAGCGTATTACATAATGGTGACATAATTGAGAGCGTAGGCTTATCCTTTGGAACACAGCTCCCAAGAGACTTGTGTTCAGTACATATCTAAAGATATGTTAAGGTGGTTGTGAAACTCCATGCCATAAAATAGCAGGAACTTCTCAATTTGTGTATAGTTTGCTTTGTAGATGATGCTGTCCTTGAGTAGAAAACAGTTGCTGTCTCAATGTCATTTTGGCATCCGTGGTTAAGAATAGCTCAAATACTATTAAATTAAGCATTCGTGTGTGATAATGTAGTCATCCAGACTGAGTCCTTAGCACTGTATGACTCTTGAGGAAATGGTCTCATTTGACAATTTCAGTGTCCCCTGAGGTTTTTATCTAGTGTGTGATGAAGTGATATAGTGACTGTTATATTGATTTGCAATCTAGAGAGATAATTGGTAAACTGCAACCTGGGGATAGGAGGAGGTCTGTTATATAAGAAAAATAGTGACCAAAAGAGTGGTATTTGTTGTTGTTGACCAGCTCTGACTATGAAACATTTAAGGCATTTGGGCTCTAATTTGAGAGATTAGTTGAAAAATAATTTTTTGACATTTAGCACTCTAGTAGGTACTGGGAAATAAGAGCAAGTAAGACATAATTCCTTATCTTGAGGTACTTAAATTTAGTGGGGGAGACATATATAGACAGATACTTTTTTGTTGTTGTTATATCAGATAAGGGCTTTACTTTTCTTTTTTTCCCCTCCAATGTGGAAACACACATAAAAGGGAGCAAAAAGAGGGATTACCAAATCATTTTATGTACAAATATGTACCCAGTGTGTGATATGTCTCATCTTCCTCCAGGATGTAAGCTTTAAAAAGGTGTAAGCCAAATTGTGTGTGCTTTTGTATGGATCCTTGCGTAAATTAGATAGCGTATGTAAAATTGACAATGTAAGAGAAATACTAAATTCCTGTTTAAAAAGAAAACTTCAACATCTGTGGCAAAAACTATATATTTTTTAGAAGGCAGGAATTAAATAAATGCATAATTCAGAATAGTGATGACCAGTGGGAGGGAGGCAGGAAGATGAGATTTGATAGGGGCCCATGTGTAGCTTCATTGGGATTGTGTTTAGTCAGCTTGGACTGCTATAACAAATTACCATAGATTGAGTAGTTTAAACAACAGGTATTTATTTCTCATAGTTTTGGAGGCTGGATGTCTGAGATCAGGGTCGGCATGGTCAGGTTCTTGGTTAGCGCCCTCTTCCTGGTTATGTCCTCGTGTGCCTGTTCCCAACATGAGGAACCACCTTCAAGACCTAATCTAAGACTAATTACCTCCCAGAAGGTTGTATGCCCAAATACCATTACATTGGGAATTTGGATTTCAAAATATGGATTTTGGGGGGACACATTTAGTCCACAGCAGATTGGAAATATTCTAATACATAAATCGGGTGGTGAATTCATAAGTAGATGTTCTATAATTAGGCTTCATAACTTACATAATATATATTCTTTTGCATCTATCAGATGTTACATAATTTTTAAAAAATCAAGATATTTTAGTAATTAAACATTTCCTAATCTGAATTTCTTAAAAGCTTTCGCTTAAGTTTTTTGGGGAAAAACTGAACTCACCCAGTTAGCCAAACTGTCTCTATGCTATCTTTCTACTTTATTCATCCATTCTTCTATATTTTACTTTAATTTTTGAAACAGAATAACAATAATGTGGAAGTCTTTTCATATGGCCTGTCTTGTTTCTCTGCCCTATAAAGTTCCATGTACTCTGTGCAGAACCCAGCTTATAAGTCAAAGGATTCTGTCTGGGTTGCGTAGCCAGATATATAAGTTCATTACTCCAGTGTGTGTGTGTATCTGTATTTAATGATGTTTTTACTTGTCTTAAAAGATTTTTGTAGAGTTTCCCTATTTGCTGGGTAGTTTTAGAATTGAGGGTCATCAGTAGGGAAAAAACCAGAAAAATACTATTTCCTCTTTCATCTGTGTCCCATATTATACAAATGTTCACTGAAAATAGCGCCAATTTTCTGGGAAAGGTCTTGACTGAGACTTTTCTCACCCTCAATGTTTCCTTCTTACAATGTGATCATGTGCTTGCTCAAGCCTGGCTTATGAACCGTGTAGAATATTTATGGGGTTTTGTTTTTTAAGCCCTACGCTGTGCACATGATGCAGTATTTAATTTGGAATGAGCTCTGAGTTTAGTCACACGTGCTTCTTGTGGTGTTTATCTTGGAATCCACAAGTAGTGGGGAAGTATTTTTGCATTTTATACATCTGGACATTGTTCATGGTCTGTCTGTGACTTGGGAATTCTATGTGGGGCAAAATCCAAAGAACAGTATTAAAAATAACATGGAGTTATAATGACATCTGAGTCAAAACCCTTGAGAATACCCTCCTGATCCCAGCAGAGTTTGCTTTTGAGGCAGTGAACTTTTTCAATTGTGTGGTTCACTGTTGGCCTGAGGAGAATGCTGGGATTATAAGGTTACCTGACACCCTTACATGTAGGCTAATGGGCTTCCAGACATTCTGAAAGTCTACAGAAAATTTGGCTTTTTAGGGACAGGATTTTGCCTTGATTTTGTATGGGGTAGGAAAGATAAAGTGAATTCTGCTCACTGCTGCTGTGCCTCTGTCACCCTCTTGTTTCACAAGCATCATAAGAGACTTGTGAGGGTCTCACCATTCACTCTCTTGATCCTGCCTCATTCCATCCAGATTAGAGCTAAAAGCTGACCCTGAGAACACCTTAGGCTCTGTGTCAGGGCTAGAGGATTTAGTAACCTTATCCTTCCCCTCATTTCACATGAGGATTGGACATGGTATAGCACAGTACCTCCTCCTTTTGGCTGGGGGTCTGCTAGAATGGAAAAAGTGGAATGGCATGTGCAGAACCTTGCTGCTCTTTGAGTGAGTTTGCATGTGGACAGTATTGCTTTTTGGTCCCAGCCTAGTTTTCTTTCATTAGCATGTCTCATCTTTTATGCAGCTGCAGAGAACAGGCTGGGAAAGCAAAATGAAAGCTTCAAACAGATTTGCACTTGAATAAAAGAAAGTGATTTCTCTTGTTCAGAGTACTGACCAGTTTGGGTAGAAAGCTGTTTGCTTTTTTACTTTCTGGTTAAGGACTGTTTGCTTTTCTCTCTTTAAATGTAATAATGAGAGGAAAAGCTAATAAAGTAGTTGGACCTGCTGGTTATAATTCATAGAGAATTTTTAAATGTGTTTAATAAGTTCTTTCATATGATTATAACACAAATAAACAATTGGAGGGGAAAGGTTAAAATCCTGTTGAGGTTTAAGAATCAGTTCAATATGAGGCAGTATGCTTGGATAAGATAACTAGGAGCTGTTTCTCTTTACTGGTTTCTTTAGCCTTTCCTTTGGGATTTTCCCCCCTTTACTTTCGTAATACATTTTGCAACTTTCAGTTTAAAAAATATCCATCAAAGTTTAAACTTTTAGTAAATAAACACATAATATGCCCTATGATAGGAATCACAACATAGCAGAGAATAGCCTGACTTCAGCTGGGGAGAGGTTAATGGTAGGAACCCCAAGGATTGATACCAAGATCATGCTTGTTTAGCGTTTTAATGACTCCAAGAGGAAATGGTGAAATCTGCTGATGACACCAAATTGTTTCTGCTGATCCAAACAGGGATTTCTGGGAAGCTTCTTCAGAGTATTTGGAATAGTGAAAGAATTGGGCAATGTGGTGGTAGACACACTGAACTTAAAGTGAAAGTTTATGTGAAGTAGCAAGAGTAATGTCAAAGCCTTCCAAGTCCTCTGAGAGGATGACTGTGGAGTCTCTTAATTTAGGACTTGGATTTGATTCCTACCATGAAAGGAAGACTGAGGACAAAGAACATTTTGATATATAGAAAATGAAAACTATTATGGTAATAATTGCAATTGTAAAGTACAGCAATTAAAAAATATGGTATCTGAGTTCTTTCTTTTTTAATGCCAGTAATAATATATCATTTTTCTTTTCTTTTTCTTCATTTTATAGCCCAGCAAGCTAAGAAACAGCAGTAATATATTAATATCTAAATAGGTGCTGCTTCCCTTAAAATGGTCATGGAATATTATGTGCTCATTTTCTTCATGTTCCTTTTTTGGTATATTCTTTTGACAGTTTTCTGTGGTGTCTAGTCTTGGAGGTTATCTAGATTTTTGAAACAGCCAGCTGTCAGTTTGAGCCAAGTGTGTTGAATAAGATGGGTAGTCAAATTAAATAATAGATTTAAAATATAACTGAAATGTAAAGTAGTAAAACTAATTTTCTTTTATTGCTTCTAAAACTGATTCTGAAGGAAATTACTAATGAGAAATTGCAAAAATATTTGTGTAATAGTAGTATTAGATTAAGTTCTTAGTTGATATATCTCATAAACATCACTCATTTCAGTATGTAAGTTACAGAAGCTTGTGAAAATATTTGTTTCATCATATTATAGACACACCATGTTATAAGTGACCATCTCTTTTTAATTTTTTTTCTTTATGTCCTCCAAGGATACTCTTAGGGAGAAAGTAGGTGGTTGTATAGTAACTGGAGATTCCCTTAACGCATTGATATTTTCTGGCTAAAGCCTACATTTATGTATTGAAAGACTCTGTGGGTTGAAAAATAAGAGAGGCACTGTCATAGGAGCCATGGGCTGACCATTTATATCCATCCATCCATCCATCTATCCATCATCCATCCATCTATTTTAAAAGAACAGTGAGTCACAGCCCTTTCTCTCAAGATGCTTGGTTTTATTTGCATAGTGGTATATCCATATGAAACAAATAAATATCAGTCATTTGTACCAATGTGAGTGGAGTATGTCAATGGTTTTCAAGCTTTATTTATGGAACCTATATTTTGATTAAGTGGGGTGGGTTCAGAATGGTGCTGAATACTTGCCTTCTCTCCTCCTCCTCAATGAGAATCCTGGAGTAACTTTTTTTTTTTTTTTAAAGAAACAAGGTCTCACTCTTTCGCCTAGGCTGGTGTACAGTGGCATGATCATAGCTCACTACAGCCTCAAACTCCTGGGCTCAATTGATCCTCCTGCCTCAGTCTCCTGAGTAGCTGGGACCACAGGCACATGCCAGCATGCCTGGCTAAATTTTAAATTTTTTGTAGAGATGAGGTCTTGCTATGTTGCCCAGGTTGGTCTCAAACTCAAAATAATTATTAATCATGCTTCTGTCATCAGAACTGTATAGGACAAATTCTACGTCATGCTTTATTTCAATACAGTCTAATAATGTTCTATCTTTTAGGCTTTTTGGGGTATATATATATATTTTTAGAAAGTATTGTTTTATGCAGAGAACTTGTTAAAATACCTGGGCTCTACTGTGGAGACTCTGATTTGATATGTCTGATCTGGAATTTGAAATCTTTGTTTTTAACAAGTGTCCCCAATGATTCTGAAATAGCCAGTCTGGGGCCTGGCATTTAGAACCATGGAGCTGTATTTTATTCTTGGGCTACCCATATCCACTTAACTAGAAAAATGAAGTCCTCTGCTTTTAAATATAAGTTCTCCTGACTTTTGTCTCATTTTAAGTATTTAAATAGAACTGTGAAGGCAAAAGTCTGTAACAAACTTAAGTATGTTGCGAATTCGTATCTTTATAATAACTTTCAAAATAGGGAAGATAGGATTGGCAAATGGAAATTTTTAATTTTGTTTTAATATTCTCAGAAGAGTCAGGAAGAAATGAAGTCAATCTCTGTAGCTGTTTCTGCAAATAAACTCTTTTCTGACTCTCTAGATAACTTACTCTCTATACCAATACAGTGACATAGCAAGACCCCATCTCTTTAAAAATATATATTATTATTTCAACCAAGTGATAGTAATAGAAAGCTTGGTATCATGGATAAGAAATAGATTCTGGAGCCAGATATCTGGTCACTTACCAGCTGTGTAAACTTGGGCAAAGTGTTTAATGATCCCTCTGTGCCTCACTTTCCTTATCTGTAAAATGGAGATGGTACTAATGGCACCTGCCTCAAAGGGCTGTTGTAAAGATTAAATGAGATATTGGATGAAAAGAACTTAGGTCACTATTTGGCACAAAGTAAGCCCTCAATAAAAGTTTATTATTATTGTTACTGTCCCTCTAATGTGTAGAGGTAAACATTTTGGTCCCTATTGTGATATTTGTTTTATAATGAATTCAGGCCTACTTAAGAAGAAAGTGAAAAGAAAGCAGGCCAAATGATTGCACAGATAATAGTAGCATGTGAGTGGAACTAGGTATAGATTGTGTGTGTGTGTGTGTGTGTGTGTGTGTATAGGTAGGTAGGTATTTACATCTAAGTATATTATATAAAGATATATAATGGGAAACCATATCATCTACACGCTCTTTTATTTCTTTGGAGTAGGACTTCAAAGTGACAAATCTAAATTGGCTACACTTCTCATTTTTGCAGCACTTTGGGATAAAACCAACAAAAGTGATGTGATCTGAATAGACACAGTAGATGGCGCTTTAGACTTAGTTTTTAAAGAAAACAGTACTAGGAGGAAAAACAGAACCAAAGCACATTTTAATGGCTCTTTTTCACCAGATAATTTCATCTTAAGAGTACGTGCCTCTAAGAAGTAAGGATTTTTCTTTCTTTTTTTTTACAGAGCTGGAGAATAATTTTAGCAAAAATAAATCTCCCAGTTGCTATGTTTGTGCCAGGTTTGTCACTTGGAAAGAATTAGTTGTGTTTTAAGCCACAAATATATAAGGAAGTTATTTTCTTTCAAAACATTGACTTATTTATGTGTGTGGGGTTTTTTTTTTGGTTTTTTTTGTTGTTTGTTTTTTTGCTGTCATTGTCTCTGTATTTTAATATTTCTGCTCCTAGCTTTTTTTGGGCCCTTTATTGTTATTTTATAGAAATGTTGTTGTAAAGTTAATTTGAATTACATCAATATGACAATAATGTAGTCTTATTTTAAAATTCAGCTATATTCATCCTAACATGCCTTAAAGTATAGGCTCTACGTTAAAGGATAATATAGTATTTTTGATACTACTATAGTGCGCTTTGCATACTTCATCTTATTTAATCTTAGTCCTAATTGTGTGAGGATTATTTTCCCTGTTCTAGGTAAATAAACTTTGCCAAGCTTACGTAGTTTAGTAGCTGTGGCAAGAGTTTAATCAGTGCATTGAAGTTGTATATTTTGAGCACCTACCATGTGCCAGGCATGCTAAGCACTTGAGCATATTATAGTGGCCAAAGCTGACCTGAGCCTTCCCCTTAAGGACCTCATAATTATTAGACATTTGATAGAATTTCTTTGAAATCTGTGGATTTGAGTCAGGAGGATGCAAAGATGAATTTTAGAGTCATTGTGACTGTTAGATAGGCCAGGGAGCCCTTTCAACAAAAAGAAAGAAAGAATCATACCTACCTTGAATATATGACTGTATTAAAATATTTTTTTAGGTGTACTTATTATAGCCAAGGGAAAATCCCTCCTTCTTCCTCCTTCCTTCTCCCTCCAACTCTAACAGTTAAATAATAAAATCAACAACAACAAGAAAGCATAAGCTAAATTGTCTTCTATATAAGAATTAAGAAGAGTAAGGAAAATCTGGCTATACTAGAATGTCAAAATTTTCCACTGATTAAATAATATTAAAATATCTAGAGCAAGAAAGTGTTAGTAGTGGGCATCTGAGAGATTAATGTAGTTTGTACACAGTCTAAGGCCATGGTAACTTCTAGATGACTTCTCTGATGCCATTTGGTGTACAACCAGCCTAGTAATACTCCAGATTGCCAAGTACCCCTTTCATCTTGGGGCATTTAACATTTTTCTTCAATTGATTTTTCTTTAAAAAGTTTCACTTTATTATTTTCACATATGATACCCAGCTCCTATGATACTGAAGGGTATGTGATTGATGAGGAAACAAAGAACAAGTTTTAAATTGAGGTCCATGACTGGGCTTCAGTAAGTCTATGGAACTCCTGAAATTGTGCAAAATTTTATGTGTATGTACTTAGGAGAGTTATTCTGGGAAAAAAGTCTGTAGCTTTCACAAGATTATCAATGAGTTTCATGACCCTTAAAAGGTTAAGAACAGTTGTAATTAGGACTTTATCCAAAGGGGTCTTCAAGATTCACTCCAGTTCAGGATCATGGAAAGAGAACTCTCTTCCCAAATAGGCGTCTTGGAGAAGGAGGGGCTCTTTTGGTTCCTTTTTTTAGATACAGGGTCTCACTCTGTCACACAGGCTCCAGTGCAGTGGTATTACCGTAGCTCACTGTTGGTTCCTTTTAAGGACTACAGTCTTGAGTTTCTGAGTGAATTTGGGATTTGAAAGTATGTGTTTACAATAGAGTTTTGGAATTCTCAGCTCTCAGTAGGATATCCTGTTATGAATTGAGGGATACCTTTTGGGGAATTTGAAAGTCTTTCTAATTCAACCGTTAATCAGATGAATGGTTATTTTTAGAAAATGAAGTAAAAAGGAGTTGGACAGGGAAAAAAGTTGTTAAATCTTCTCAGTGGTATAAACACCTGAAGAAATTGATTCTTTTTTTTTTTTTTTT
>VBSM01002121.1:2025824-2043295 GCA_008086735.1 Cheirogaleus medius | reverse complement strand
GCTCAGGCTGGTTTCAAACTCCCGCCTCGGCCTCCCAGAGTGCTAGGATTACAGGTGTGAGCCACTGTACCTGGCCAAGAAACCACTTTTTTTGTTCTTCCATAAGAAGCAACTCCTTATCCCTCATTTGTTCAAGTTTTATCATGAGATTGCAGCAATTCAGTCACATCCTCATGCTCCAGTTCTAATTCTAGTTCTCTTGCTGTTTCCGCCATATCTGCAGTTACTTCCTTCACTAAAGTCTTGAACCCCTTAAAGTCATTCAGGAGGGTTGGAATCAACTGCTTCTAAACTGCTGTTAATGTTGATTTTTGACCTTTTCCCAAGAATCAGGAATATTCTTTTTTTTTTTCATTCTCCAGGAATGTCTAAAATAGTGTATCTTTTCCAGAAGGTTTTCAATTTACTTTGCCCAGATCCACAGAAGAATCATTATCTATGGCAGCTATAGCCTTACAAAATATATTTCTTAAAAAAGAAGATTTCAAAGTTGAAATTATTCCTTGACCCACAGGTTGCAGAATGGATGTTGTGTTAGTAGTCATGAAGGCAACATTAATTTTCTTATCCATCTCCATCAGAGCTCTTGAGTGACCAGATGCATTGTCAATGGGTAGTAATATTTTGAATGGAATCTTTTTTTTCCCTCTGAATAGTAGGTCTCAACAGGGGCCTAAAATGTTCAGTAAGCCATGCTGTAAACAGATGTGCTATCATCCAGGCTTTATTGTTCCATTTCTAGAGCACAGGCAGAGCAAATTTCACATAATTCTTAAGGACCCTGGGACTTTTAGAATGGTAAGTGAACATTGGCTTCAACTTAAAGTCACCAGCTGCATTAGCTCCTACGAAGAGAGTCAGCCTATTTTTTGAAGTGTGAAAGCCAAGCATTGACTTCTCTTCTTTAGCTCTGAAAGACTGAGATAGCATCTTTTTCCAGTATAAGGTTGTTTTGTCTACATGGAAAATATGGGTTTTTTTTCCCTTTTCTTTTTTTTTTCCAGGCATATATAACCAGAAGAGAATATCTGTTGTTTAGTGTGGCCACTTTCATCAAGGATCTTAGTTAGATCTTCTGGTTAACTTGCTGCATCTTTTATGTCAGTACTTGCTGCTTCACTTCGCACTTTTATGTTATGGGGGTGCACCGCTTCTTTCCTTAAATCTGATGAACCAACCTCTGCTAGCTTCCAACTTTTCTTCTACAGCTTCCTCACCTTGCTCAGCCTTCATAGAATTGAAAAGCACTAGGGCCTTCCTGTGGATTAGGCTTTGGCTCCAGACCGCTAAAACTCTCCCTATCAGCAATAAGGCTGTTTCACTTTCTTATTATTCCTGTGTTCAGTGGAGTAGCACACTGAATTTCCTTCAAGAACTTTTCCTTTACATTAACAACTTGGCTATCTGTTTGGAGAAAGAGGCCTGGCTTTTGTGCCTATCTTGGGTTTTGACATGCCTTCCTCACTAAGCTTAATCATTTCTAGCTTTTGATTTAAAGTGAGTGATGTATGCCTCTTCTGTTTACTTGAACACTTATAGGCCATTATAGGGTTATGAATTGGCTTAATATCAATATTGTATCTTAGGGAAAAAGGAAGCCTGAAGAAAGGAAGAGAGACAGGGGAATTGCCAGGTGGTGGAGCAGTGAGAACACACACAGCATACATTAAATTCGCTGTCTTATGTGGGTGTGGTTTAAAAGGCTTGAACAGAAAGAAGTAACAACATGGTTAAAAGTTTTGAAATTGGAAAGTTGGAACATGTCTTCTCTTGATCATATGATCCCAAGAGTCACAAAAGAGTAGGCAGAAGGATTACTACTTTATCAATAGGCAAATGTTCAAGTTTATCTGAATTTAGAATATTAAATTATGTCTTAACCATACCATATGTTTTTGTAACTTACGTAAATTATAATTGACTTTATACTATTCTATTGTTTTGTGAGGTGATATGATGTGGCTGAAAAGTTGCTATAGTTAACTCTGAAGGTACCTCATTCTTATTTGCAAAATAAATCACATTTTTCCCCCTGTCTTATTAAACCAATGGAACCATTTTCTAACATATGGAAACATTTCTGCACCTTATGTTCTTTTGTGCAAATAACCCCATGTGACTCACAAGTGTTGAAAAAGCAGTAGATATTTCCAAATGCTATTAGAATTGTCAAACTAATATATCCTATAGGTAGTGGAAAAAAAAAAAGGTCTTCACTGGGGTAAACAAAGACCAGAATGGGGTCTAGTCACTGTTTCCAGTAAAGTTTAGTTGTTCTTACTACTCTAATTCCAGAATTTCTTTAATTATTTTACTTATGTTAACACAAAAGATTCAAGAGCCATCTCTTCAGGTAATCAGTTTTTGCACAAACCATATGTAGAAATTCTCTCTGGCTTCATTTATAGAGAGAAAATGGTACAGCTGTAAGTTGTCCAAGACTTACAGTTGTAAATTGTCCAAACTTTTGAAATATAATAATCTATTTTTAAGCATCATTGTCAATAGCAAAATACACACCATTGTGAGATTTTCAGCAGCAGTAAAATCTGTGTATGGAAGAGTAAATAAAGTGTTTTTGCAGTGTTAACGAATGGACAGATATATGCGAAGAAGTAATATTAAACTTTGTCATACATTCTGACAGTGTACATGAACAGAGCCAGAGTGCTTATAAAGATTGTAACATATCATTGCAATAAGATGTGCATCATGTGGTCTACATGTGTTCTGAAATGACATATTGGAATTTGGCCTTGTCAAAAAATATCTTTTGAGGAAGGACAGATGGTATAGTTGCTGTCTTCAAGGGAAAAAAAAAAATAAGTGACATCACAACTTTACACTAAACTTAATGATGTAAGGTAAGGATGTCCTCTGAAAAATTGGCTTGGAATGGAAGGAGGAGTTGCAAGGGGAGAGGGAGGAAGAGGGAAAGAAGCTTTTTAAGAAGTATAAATAGTTGAAAATATTAGGGTATCTAATATTGTCAGGAACACTGCATGTAAGAGATTATGGCAGAATGCAACTTCAGTGCTCTCTCTGAGAATTTTAAAAGCAAAGGCAAAAAGTGTTTTTGTTTTTTTTTTAACACTTACTACTTGTGAATCAGATAATCTTTGGCATCTTAAACTAAAGGCCTGTGTTTACATCAGCTGTTTTGTGAGACTTCATTAATTCAACACATATTCTAATTCTGTCTAGAATAGAATGCTATGCTAAGCATTGCATAAAGAGCAAGATGAATAAGATATTGCTTCTGTCCCAGAGAACTTATTATCTACTAAGGGATAGAATGTAAATATTGAAACATCCGTAGAACAAAGTAGAATTAACTGTCCAATAGGCTATGTGGTTGAGACAGATCTAATCCATTTGTTAACATGAATGCTTCATGGAGGGGCACATGAACTGGACATTGTAGTATGTGTAGAATTTGGACACATTAAGATGAGATTGGGGTAAGAGTTAGGCTTTTGGTGAAGAAAACAGCACAAAGATGGAGCAGAGGCATAGATGTAGGACATACTTGTGACAAGGGAGTAGTTGAATTAAGGTGAAGTATAGGTTTTATGGAAGAGAGTAGTGGGAGATAAAATGGCAAATAAACCTTAGGGACAGGTCATGGAAATCTTTAAAAGTGAGAATGAAGATTTTGAACTTTATTCTCTAGGTAGTAGAGAGTTCATGAAGGCTTTTTAGCACGGGCAGGATAGGTGCTAGGGAATTGTGCTTTTGGATGATTAATGGAAAGGACATAGTAGAGTGGGGAGAGATTAGAACCAAAAATTGAAATTAAGGGGTCATTGCAGAGACCCAGATGAGAGATAATAAGGGCTGACATAAAGCGTGGCAGTGGAGATGGAAGCAAAGCAAAGCATTTGATAGAGTTAGCAGAACTGAGCCCTAATTGTATATGGGAAGTAAGGGAAAAGAGAATTGGAGCAAGATTTACATCTGGGTAACTGGGGCGGTGCTGGTGCCATTAGCAGAAAGAAGAAAATTAGGAGGAGCTGGTTTGGGGAATTTAGAAGATGTATTAAGTGCTTGAAGTATATGTGCAGGGGCATATAACATTTGCCAGGAGGAGAAAGAAACAGGAAGAGAAGATTGAAGACAAAGCCTTGAGAAATACATATGTTTTGGAGTTTGATAGAAGAAAAGAAGTTGGCAAGAATGGTCAAAGAGAGGAGGAAGAAATCAGTACAGCATACTATTAAGAAGTCTCTCTGAAGCCGTGTGACCCAGTTTTTCTGCAACTGCTGTAGTTTCCATTGTCTGCAGACTCTTCTGTACTCTACTGGGACATCAGTTATGGTAGCCTTCTGACTTGAGTTAATTTCACTGTTCTTTCTATCTAACCATCACAGAAGCTGTTAGGACTGATAATCAACAGAATCGTAAGGAATCAGAGGCTTACATTCTCAGTGCCAAGATTATATATATATACACCATTCCTGAGCTCACTTGATAGATGAGAATCTTTGTGCTTAATTCCCCACTCAGGACAGACTCAGTGAGTCTGTTGCCTCTTTTCCTGTATCTTTTGAGGGAAGGAAATTATATTAGACATTTTGTAGTGTAGAGCCAGTATCTCATGTTTGCTGGCTCTCATGTTTGCTCTCTGGATCAGCATGTGACATGGAAATCAAGAGATGGAGGAATTTTAGGGAAAGGATAGTCAGTAGTGTCATATGCTCCACTCTCCAGAAGAGGAGATAGATGATGATTAAGAAAAGACCCTACTAGGTGTGGTGGTTTTGAGGTCACTGATGGTCTTTGAGAAGATAGTTTTGGTACTATGATGTGGGTGGAAGACTCCAGGATGTTGAAGAATTAATACATTATAAAGAATGAACTTAACTAATGTAAACTATTTTTAAAGGATTTAGGAGATGAATGGGAAGAGAGAGATGAAATGTTAGCTATAGGATCACAAGGCTCAAAGGAAGACTTTTTTCTTATCTTTTTTTAAATGGGGAAATGAGTGTATATGTAGGCAAAGGTAAAGGAGCCTTTGGAGGAGGAAAGAGAGAAGGTACTGGGAAGTGGGGGTTAATTTTTGACTGGTAGATTTTAGAGATGTTTGGAAAGAATGAAATCAAGTATATAGGTTGATAGGAATCTTTAGAGAACAGAGGAGTAAGAGACAGAAGATGTGGTGAGCTTCCTGGGGGAGAGGACAGATGCTGACGGAGGATATACCATAAAACCTTGGGTATCTCATTAAAGAAGATAAGGCTATTGGCTAAGAATGAGGAGAAAGGGGAGAGGAGAAAAGATATGGAGTAGTTGCAGTAGGAAATAGTTAAAATGAAATAAGTTGCTGAACTTCAGTGAGGACTCAGTTGAGGACAGATAGTTAATTTTATTTCTTACCTTTCTCTAGTAAAAATCATGTTTTTTGTTTAAAAGTACAGAAGAAAGTTCCATGGAAGGCAGCATTCAGAAATGTGAAGAATTTTGTTGTCAGCTAATTCATGTGTATGCACATATCTTGAATCCAGAAATACAAATGATGATAGTACTATTACTACCTATGGCTGGATCACAAAAAAAAGAATGTACGCTTAGGATTTAAAGGTTATAACATTCAAATGTTATAAGAAAACAGAATTTCATTAGGGAGTTCTAGGAATGTAGCTTGGGATTTTGCCTACATTCTGTCACTCAATGGCATGATTTTATATGACACTATTTGACTCTTCTTATTTCTGATTTCTTCTGTTTCATATGAAAGATATTTCTCTAGTTTTGGAAATATACTAAATCAAGAAATAGCCTAGCATGTAAAATATTTTTGACTCAATCCAAGAAGACTTTTAATTTTCAGAGATTGTAGTGATAAAATGAAGCATTATATGTAGAAGTTGCTGATAGTTCAGAAAAGTGAAACATGTTAAATTTGATGTATCTAAAATTAATTATATTTAATAAACTTGACAAACATTATAGAGCAATGTAGAATTAACCATCCAAGAGGACTGTGTAAACCAGACAGATGTAATCCTTTTGTTAACATAAATGCTTCATGAAGGAGGGACATGTGAACTGGGTGTTGTAGTACTTGTAGAGTATAGACAGATTAAGATGGCTTCGGGGTAGGAATTAGGCTTTTGGCAAAAAAAAATAGCATGGGCAAAGATGGAGCAGAGGTGGAGATGTGGGGACATATTTGGGAGCCTTCTTTCCTTAGTCGCTTTTCTTAAAGAGACTTTAGGTAAACTGCTTGATACTGTGGAAGATACTCAGTCCAGATAACAACATCTTGTTTTGTTTTGTTTTACTTTAAGTTGGTTGTCTGTTTTTTAGTTTTTACCTGTTACTCTTAAATTCGGAAGAAAATAAAGAACAGAGACACTAGATTCTTTAAATTTGAGCAGCCAATATTTGCATTCAGTTTAAACTGAATGTTAAATATTTTTAAATGCTTTTAAGTACCTACTATATATAAGATGATGGTGAACAAGATACATTTTCTGCCCTCAAAAAGTACATACTCTGTTAAAAGGAATTTCACTTAGGAAATTTGATTTCAGTAAATTATGCTTGAAAATTCAATATATTAAGCAATATAAGCAAACCAAGTCAGGCATAATATTTTATATTCCTATTGTAACTCTAGAGCTACATTGTCCAATATGTTAACCACTAACCACATGTGGCTATTAAAATGAATGAATGAAAATGTAAAATTTAGTTGCATTAGCTACATTTTAAGTGCCAGGAGCCACATGTCACTAATGGCTATCATATTGAACATCATAAATGTTGAACATTGCCATTATTGCAGAAAGCTCTGTTGGGTAGTGCTGCTCTAGAGTTATAGAACATATTTTAATTGTTGTGGTCAGGTGATTGGCTTATTATTTATCTTTTCAACAAACCTTCATTAAATGCCTACCATGTGCCAGGTGTTATGGCAAAGCCAGGTGATAAAGTCCCAGTTCCTGCCCACAAGAACCGTCAATCTTGGGGAATCAAGGTAAGTGAACAGGTGAATAAAATAGGATGTGATAGTTGCCACTATAGGAGGATAAATCCAGGAGGCTGTGAAATACATAAGGAAAGGTACCAAAGCAAAACTCAAGGTTTGTCTTTGTGGAAAGGTGAGCAGGTGTTGGCTTAGTTAAACTGGGGAGAAAGCATGATCCAGGCAGTGTAAAACTCATGGATGTGAAAGAACATGGCATATTTGAAGGACTGAAAGATGTTCACTGTGACTGGAGCTCAGATATTCTCTAAGATCTCTTAATTCAGAGTTATTTTAATGATATGTTTAAACTATTTAAAAAACAGACTCCTTCCTTTTTCAAAACTGGAGAGACAAAGGTCCCTCTGCTCCTTCCCACTCTTTGGCGAGCTTATATTTATAATAATACCTGTGGGTTCCACAGTCAGAGGAGAACTAGAAAAGATAAAAAGAAAAGAAATTTGAGGAAAGAAGGACCAAAGAGTTGAAGACAGTCAGAGGAAGTTTCAGAAAAACAGAACAGGTACCATTTGATGGGGAATGACAGTACCATTTATAACACTCAGAATCCTTGTCTATAATCAATAGTTCACATCAACCATTTCAAAAGTTAATGTCCCCAAATGGTTGACTTGGTGTATGAAGTATACTATGAGAGAATATTTTTGATAAGAAATTTAAAAATTGAATTTCTGTCTGGTTCATTTCATGAGAAATTATAATAGACTTTGATGTATTGTGTTTTCATGAGTCTGTACCCTTATAGTGTATGTAACCTGGAAGAAATTTAAATGCTATTATTCTGTTTTTATAGGACAAAGTATAGTCACTGTCAGATTAAGACTTAAGGTTACATGAGGAGTCAGAGATAGAGTAGGATCAGAAAACAAAAGAATTGTATCTTCACTCAACCCTCACCAGTTCCAGAGACTATTATATGTATTATACAGAATACATTGCACATAATAAATCTCTCACATTTTGTAAATATTTAGCTGTTGTTGATTTATTTCTGCCCCACTGGCAGCCGTCATGTCTCTGGTCTACATTGTGAATGTCTGTTTACATGTCTGTGCCGACATCATCTGCTCTGGAGTGGAGCCTTTATGGAAGGTAGAGATCATGTCTGTTTATTTTGCATAATAGTTAGCATAGAGCTCTGTCTGTGAAGCATTATTTTTATTTGATGATGATGATGATTTTCTTTATGAATTTCTTTCCTGTCTTCAGATTGACTGCATCTTCTGATCATTATTAATTCAGTGGAAATGAGAGGTGGAGTTAACTGTTGAATGCTTAGCCAGGCTGGGCAGCAGGCTTTCTCACATAGCTATATGAGGTCTTATGCCACCACAAAGAGGCACCGTCTTGTAAAAAGATGAAAAATACAGAGAAGCCACCCACGTTGGTTTTCATGAAGGAAAAGTTTGGTGTCTTGTCTTACCACCAAGTGCTTGTCAGATAAACTTGGTATGAAGTCAAGACTGAATACAGTAAACAGAAAACTCAGATAAAAGCTACAGTAAAAAAAAAAAAATTCCTCTTTATTTTTATCCCTATTCTTATTTGGGACAGCCTTCTGGAATAGCCTTGGCCTTGGAGGGTAGAATGTAAATTTGATGAGATCGAGCTGTAGCCAAGTGAATAAGGTCTCAATACTTTTTGACGATGCTGTAGCTGTAAACAATTTTTACTAGTATAGCCTCCCTTCAAAGCATTCATCTTTTTAAACTTGTATCACTAAATTACAAAATTGGGCATCCAAAGTCATTCATGTGGATATAACTATTAAGTTTAGTTTTTTTTATAAAAATGTTCCAGATACTAAAAAGAAACTTCCTAGACTGACAAGGTAGCTTTTTAATACTTCCTTGAAAACCTTTCTCTTCCCCCTTACCTTGCCTATTCTTCCCTTTCTCTAGATCTATCATGAATTTTTCTATTATATTTCAAAGACTCTGTAGAGGTTTCTTGCTACATCTTTTATTGTAATCAGTTTTTTACATTACTTTATTGGTATTAACCCATTATAAATGATATTATTTCTTATTTTATTTCTATATACATTCTTAATTTTTATGTTTTATTCTGTAATTTATTAAGGTTTATACATGTAAAATAGGAATCAACTGCCAATGTTATGAGTTCTGAAATTTAGATTATGATTTTTGGATTTTGAGAATGTTTTTGTTTGATTCTCCCGGTTCCTTTGGTCAATACTTTCTTTTGAAATTTATGTTAGCTTAAAAAATAATGATAACCCAAGGATAAATATGATGATACATCTCTAAATGTTATTAGATGACTTGATTAAAGTTTATAAAACAGTCAAAATTTACCATACCATGTCTTCTTTCTAGCATATATATTTTGACAATGAAAGCTTTTCTTTATTTATTACATATTTGCCTATTCCAGCTAAGAATAAGATATTCTTTAAAAGTACTTTATAAACTTTATAGAAATATGTAAATATAGTTAACTCAATGTTAAGTGTATAAATATACTACTTGACAGCATAAATACTATTCCTATTGAACAGATGAAGACTCAAGTATAGAGAAGTTTAATTGCTTGTTCAAAATCATAAAGCTTAGTAGTAGTTGAGACTCAAATTTAGAAATGATTTTATTCCACTTTACTCAATCTTTTTATAACATTATTTCATTTCTTCCTTTAAAAAAATTCAAATCCTTTATTGTTTTCTTTAAGTCTCCTTTGTTTTCTTAGCCATCAATAAAGGCTCTTATTTTCAGCTCAATACTTCAGCAAAGCTTATAGGTTTTGTCTTTCATTTTAGAAAAATAAGTATTTGTTCCATGACCTGTCTTGGATTTTAGGAATTTGATAGTATCAGAGTTAGTGTAGATATAGCAGTATACTCATAATGTATCTAGGAGAAAATAGATTTAGAAGAAATACTATTTGCAAGAGCACTGGCTGGAGCTTAGACTTACTAATCAACGATTTCCAGACTCTCAGAGGAATTTCCTTCTTTAGATACAGTTTTGATGAAAAAATTTTCTGAGGCCTATACTTGTTTAACATCTGAAACAGAAGAACAAAATCAGTCATGAAGTAGGAGAAGTTTTCATTCATATCCACTATGTGTCTCTGTCTCAGACACAGATTGTATGCTGATGATCAGAATGCTGACACAGCTTATTTTCTTATTTTTCAAAGATCACAATGTACACATAGCTTAAGGAAGAATATTATTCTTGGAAAGTTATACATTTTTGTACGACTGATATAAAGACATTTAGGCCTTGGCTGGATACTTCAGTTCGCTTAGAACTTGTGGCTATCCTTTCAGAAGCAAACATCTTGGAAACAGTATAGTATAGTTGAAGGAAACAATCCTACCAACTGATTTGCTTAGGCAAATTATTTCCCCCCTCCTGCTCTAGATTTTTTTTTCCTAGAAATCCACTTTTTTCTAGAAATACATACACAACATTTACATGTGTGTGTGTCTATCATCATCAGTTCACAAGTAATAGATATGTTCATTATGAAAAAATTTGGGAAATTCAGATAGAAAGGAAAGAAATCATGAACTATAACAGAAAAGTATCAACATTTTGGTGTATAGCCTTTGTGCTTTTATAGTACATGTATGTGCACACACACATAGACTCACATATATACGTATATACAGAAATAATAAAATGGGTTCATATTGATAATAAATGAGATCGTAGAACTAAGGAAACAAATTGAGAACTAGAACACCATCACTACAGAACTAATAAGTGATATAAGTAAGGAGTAGAATAGAAATGGCTAAAAATATAATGGTTTGAAGCAAAAGCTTGAAATAATCATGGTAAACACAGGAGTAAAAGACAAAGATGAAAGCAATTTGGCTAACAGTGATATAAAACAAAGACCAGTTAACAAAAAGATTGCTATTAATAGTGTCTGTGAGGAAGAGGACCCAACAAATCAAACTAAAAAAAATTTAAAGAAGTGATAAAGCAAAACTTCACTGAAACGAAGAACTGAATCTTCAGATCAAAAAGCTACTTTGAATACTGAAAATTGATAGAGAAGGAGCAAATCATATCCTGATTGTTACTGAACAAAAGAAAGACTTCTTCAGTTATGCAAGCAAAATCAAAAATCATCTGCAAGAAAGAAATTTAGATTGGTCTCAGGCATCACAACAATGCACAATACTAGAGGAGCAGTGTCAACACAGTTTTGATAAAAGAAAGTATGACCTAAGAACACTGTACCGAGCCTAGTTGTTTTTGAGGAATAAAGGCAACAGGCATATATTCTCAAATGAGAAAGAACCCAGAGAATTTAGCATCTGTGAGACTTTTCTGAAAAAACCTACTTGTTAAAATTTAGCCAACCAAGAGAAGAATCAAACTAAAGACTGGTTGTGATATTAAATATATTTATGTATAAATGTAAAAATTTAGAAACTGTGGCAACAAAACAGAATGTAAATGTTGTACATCATAGCAAAGTAAAATTAATATATACAACAAAAATTGGCAGGTAGGTAGAAGGAAGATGGGAGTAAGAGATTATTAATCTCCTTATCATTCATAGCAGCAATTCATCCAGAACTGTCTCAAATTTAAAATTGTTTAAAAGTAATGTTAATCTACTCTCTCTTTATGGTTTTTATCATTTTTATTAAACTTAGAGGGATTTTTCACAGTTAATGTTTCTTCAGTGAATAAGCATTTAACTAAGATTTAAAATTCAGTTTCATTTGAGCTTTTGTTAATTTTAAGTAAAATTAGAATTTATATTTTTATTTTAAAAAGTGACTATAATCTTAAACCAGAAATGATAAGTTTATTTCTGTCCGTGCATCTATTTGTATATATGAATTGTTGTCCGGAATAATGTTCACTAAATGTTAATACTGAATATTTCTCAATGTTCAGATTTTGGATGATTTGTTGCATTTTTTCTTTGTATATTTTGTATTATTTGAATTTTTATAAGGAGAATATATTAAAGCAATACAATGAATTTATTACTCTGAAAAATGAATTTATACTTGTACAATTTTATATCCTCATTTCTTTTTAAATTTATCATGATCCTTTTCTTCTTGCCATAATTTTTAATAGCTGCACAGTATTTTATGGATGTGTTATGTTTCTTCTTCCAGTGCTGATCTCAGTTTCTTCATCTGTAATGACAGAGCTGGACTACATTAGTGGGTTGCAGTCTTTCTCTTTAAGCTGTGGAATCCTTCCAATAAATAAACAATTTATAACTCTTGGCTTAGGCATCTTATGTGGAATATAGTTTCAAAGCTGTGCAGATTAGGTAATTTCTGAGGTTCATTCCATTTTACCACCAACAACTAGTTTTTTTCTTAGGATTTGTGTGTGTGTGTGTGCGTGTGTGTGTGTGACTGTTTTCCATATGTTAAAAAAAATTAGTAATAACCATAATCTTAAGAATCAGAATTTTAAAGTGAAAGATGCCTTTGAAACCCATCTAGTATATTTGCCTAAATTTTATACATAAAGAAACCAAATTGAAGTTGTTAACTAACATCATACAGCCAACTGAAATGAATGAGACTTAAGCTCAGATCTTCTGACTTCTTTATGCCATTCTTTCCCTTATAGTACACATAAGTATATTTTTAAAAACTGATGAGCAGAGAAAATGACAATTTTATCTTAACCCATTTCACACTTACACTAACATGTAAATGTCAGGAAATATACTTAGTTTATAATATATTTATTTTCTTTTTCTGGAAAAGAGATCAGCAAGGCAGCCATTATTTCTAAACTCTCAGAATTAGAAAGGAAAGTGAGTGGGATTCTGGCGAGGAAGAAAACATTTACTTGTCAAAGATTTGGAATTTACTGTGGTTACTAAGATTAAAATAAAACTAAAACTTGACTTGGCAGAGGATTAAAAACAAAGCAGCTCCAAAGTGTGTGCACATCATGGAGAAGATGCCATTATTCCTTCAGGCATCCAAGGGGGAAGGGAATATTGTTTCTTTGTGTTGCCGGAGCTGATTTATTTAGTTATGATTTCAACATGCCTGCAAGGCAAACCCCAGAAAACATTACACAACTACATTAACCAGAACAAATGGTGCTTTTTTTTCTATACCTCCCCCTAAGGTTTTTTAAACAGCAGTGGGCGTTTTTTTTCTTTTTTTTTTTTCCCTCAAATTGTTTAAACGGCTCTGATTATGTTTGACTATTGGGTGTGGCAGGATTTAGAATCTTAAGTGGTAGTACAGGTTCCAGAATGAGAAAGAGAATTAGAGGTGATGTGACTTGATTATTGGAATGTGTAGAAGAATGTAAAGTCGTGAGAGGTACTATGGTCTACCGCAGGCTGCTCTTAGTAATAGATCTTCTTGTTAAAAAGCTGTGTTATTATTAGGAATTTATTTTGGAAACTACCAAAGAAGAAATTTGACAGAAAAGTAAAGCAAACCACCTGTCTCATATTTCCTTTCCACACAGGCACTTTGAAGAGATATTTTAAATATTGTCAAGTCTCAGTGATTCTGGCATAGATTAGAATTATCACTATTCTCACAAACTTGAATTAAACTCACATGGCATTGTGCTAGATGCAACACAGAGAAAATTAGCAAACAAGATCCTTGTCTTTTTGGAGTTTAATAAGAGTTGTTATCCTAGCAAGTAGTTCAACAAATCCCAAACTCATTTTTCTTTACACACTCCAAACATGCTCCCTCCCTTTCTTTCTTTTCTGTCTTCCTTAATGGCCTCCCCATCCTCCCAGCTGGAAACCTCACATTCATCTTGAGTCCTTATGTTACGATGGTCTCCACCAGCAATCTATCAATAAGGCCTGTCTCTTCTTTCTCCACAATTGCTTTTAGTATGTTCATTCTCTCTTCTCCATTTTTATAGCCGTTGCCCCATTTAGGCCTTTTCATCTTTCATTTCAATTCTTTGGAGAGCTGCATATCTACTTTCAGTTGTTCCATTTTCTAATCCATCCTCCATACCTCTGTCAAGTCTCTTTCTTTAAAGGCAGATCTAATCATATCATTCTACAGCTTAAAAACCTTTGATGGATCCCCATTAATGTGTGAGGGATAAAGTCTAAACTTAGCTTGTCATGCCAGGGTTTCCTAGTCTGGCTCCGATCTACTTATTCTCACCTCATCTTCTGCCATAATTTCCCCCCCACACCCACTCCCTGTTGCCAGATACACATATACATTTACTCTAGTTCCACCAGCTTCTTCGTAGTTCTCTGAGCTTTCTCTCTACTTGTGCTTTTGATCATGCCATTCCTTGCCCTATATACACAGGATACTCTTCTTGGACTGATAAACTGCTTGTATGGAGGAATTGAGGATGCCAGGATTTTACAAAGAATATTCTTGACAAAACAAGACAAAAGAAACAAACGATATGCACAGAACCAAGTAGTAAGGGCAACCACCATCAAAGCAGAGTTCAAATTAGTAGCTACAGATTACTTCCTCTTGGACAAATCAGGAGGAAGGACTTGATTCCAGAAGGTACTGGAGCCACAGCACTGACAAAACTGGTTTGTAATAGTATTGAATGAATGCCTCCTTCCTATTCATACAGATAGCGAAGAGCTAGCTCTTATTTTTATAGCTGGGGGATAAAGGAAAAGAGCAACAGTAGATTTCTGGTATACTAGTTAATTTCAAGAATTAAGAGAAAACTCATTACCCTCATCTACCTACTATTCCTACCTTATCTCACTTTCCAAGGGAGTAAAGAATGGAACCCTCAAGAGTAAGAGTCTTCACATTGATGTATTTTAAAAATTACCAGGATTCAGCCAGAGATGGTGGGTTTAAGGAGTAGGCTGAATGAAGGAAAATAGCAGCTCTTTTCCTTGAGTTAACGAGGAAGCAGAAGAGAAAGGAAGCCTTTCTCATGCTTGTACCTAGTCATGCTTCTCCCTAACCTTCCTTCTCAACTTTTGTCATTTTCATCTACTCTGATTCTTTTTTTTTTTTTTTGAGACAGAGTCTCAATCTGTTTTCCGGGCTAGAGTGCCGTGGCGTCAGCCTAGCTCACAGCAACCTCAAACTCCTGGGCTCAAGTGATCCTACTGCCTCAGCCTCCCGAGTAGCTGGGACTA
Source organism: Cheirogaleus medius (assembly GCA_008086735.1). Classification (NCBI taxonomy): domain Eukaryota; kingdom Metazoa; phylum Chordata; class Mammalia; order Primates; family Cheirogaleidae; genus Cheirogaleus; species Cheirogaleus medius. The sequence goes on along the minus strand of VBSM01002121.1, from coordinate 2,028,213 downwards.
CAGGCATGCGCCACCATGCCCAGCTAATTTTTTCTATATATTTTTAGTTGGCCAATTAATTTCTTTCTATTTTCAGTAGAGACAGGGTCCCACTCTTGCTCAGGCTGGTTTTGAACTCCTGACCTTGAGCGATCCACCTGCCTCGACCTCCCAGAGTGCTAGGATTATAGGCGTGAGCCACCACGCCCGGCCGACTCTGATTCTTTTTAAAAGTTAGTTTTTATTTATAAGTAGTATTAATGTATTATTTCCAAAACATTTGGAATATCTGTAAAGGTTACTTTGACATTGCCCTCATCACGATCATCCCCAATCCGAGTTGCCTACCTACCAACAGAAAATGATGACTATGTTCAGTTTGATTTTCTATTCCTTCAGTCCTTTTTCTATAATTGACTTAGAGATAGATGTATAAATTGACAAATAAGCTTATGACATATAGTATTGCTGTGTGTATGTGTGCGCTTTCCTCACAGAAACAACATTGTACTTACTCTGCCTCTCATTCTGCAAACTTGCTTTTTTGATTCTACAATAGATCTGGGAGATCTTTTCCTATTAGTACATACAGATGATTTATCACATTTTTTTCAACTTCTGACACATAGTATTATCTTTAGGGCTAGCTTAACCCTTTCCTTTTCTCATAGTAACCTGATATGGACAGTTAGAAGGAAAAAGAAAAAAAATTTTAGTAAGCAAGTATTGGTTCTGATGCCAATTAACTATGAAGAAGGTTGCAAGTGTTGGCTTGGGGAAAAATGTTATCCTTAAAAATTAGACTATCTTAGAAAAACTGTTCAAAGGACAACACTGACATTAACATCCTCTTGATGGAAATGAAATGTGTATTTGTAGTATGTATACATCTGGTTTTCCCTTTTCTATATGCCTAAATCCTCCCTCCTTAGTTGCTTCTGTTTAGCACTTAATTTAAATTCCCAACTTAATTCAATATGCAAATTTGAAATCTATAAAATGAGGGGGTTAGGTGACCTTTTAGAGCTATTATTGCTCTAGGGTTCTATTAAGTTATTGAAATAATTTATTTTCAGAGAATATATTCTGATAGAAACTTTTCTGTCCTTTAGGTTGTACTTAATTATGAATATAAATAACTTAATATTGAAATAGATAAAGCTTGTGCTACTTGTCAATCTTCATTGAAGAATATTTATAATGATCATTTAATGTTCAAAGCAAATCTCTCAAAGGACTTGATAACTGTCAAGTATTATTATTACCACTAAACTATAGGCTTAATTAGATTATACCACTAGTATTTGCATTTCTTTTTCTTTTTCTTTCTTTCTTTTCTTTTTGATTTCAGCATATTATGAGGGTACATATGTTTAGGTTACGTATATTACCCTTGTCCCCTCTCCCCCCTCGAGTTAGAGCTTCAATTGTGACCATTCCCCAGACGGTGCACATCTCACTCATTATGTATGTATATACCCATCCCCTCCTTCCCCTCCTACCTGCTCGACACCCGATAAATGTTATTCCTATATGTCCACTTAGGTGTTGATTAGTGAAACCAATTTGCTGGTGAGTACATGTGGTGCTTATTTTTCCCTTCTTGGGATACGTCACTTAGTAGAATGGGTTCCAGCTGTATCCAGGAAAATACAAGAGGTGTTATATCACCATTGTTTCTTAGAGCTGAATAGTACTCCATGATATACATATACCACATTTTATTAATCCACTCCCGTATTGATGGACACTTGGGTTGTTTCCCCATCTTTGCAATTGTGAATTGTGCTGCTATAAACATTTGAGTGCAGGTGTCTTTTTTATAGAGTGTCTTTTTTTCTTTTGGGTAGATGCCCAGTAATGGGATTGCTGGATCAAATGGTAGATCCACTTGTATTGCTTTAAGGTATCTCCATATTGCTTTCCACAGAGGCTGAACTAGTTTGCAGTACCATTTTCTTTCTTTTTTAACTATATGAAACTAAGAAATGTAGAGCTGAGTCAAAGTGAATGGGAGCTTCTGAGAAAGTTGTAAGATGGTTGTACTTATTATATACTTCTGAGTATTCAAACATTTAAGAGGTACCATCACATACCAGGAGCAAACAGTTGGGAGTCAGGAATTGGGGAATTAGTCCCCGATCATCATTGTCTTACTTTGTGATTGCAGGTTATTCCTTGCTCTTAAATTTTCCCAGCTGTAACGTGTAGTAGATTATTTCTGACTCTCAACCTACCTGGGGATGTTTTGTGAAATAATAAAGATAACCACTGCTGGTTATTTTGTGCTGCTCAGTAAAGATTCTATACAAATTAATAGTGGTAGTAGAGTAGATATTGTATTATTTAAGAAAGTTCTTGTATCGCTTTAAGGTATCTCCATATTGCTTTCCACAGAGGTTGAACTAGT
>VBSM01002121.1:2000117-2025724 GCA_008086735.1 Cheirogaleus medius | reverse complement strand
TACCTGGGTTCTCAGTTCTGTTCCACTGGTCAATGTCCCTATTTTTGTGCCAATTACCAAGCTGTAGAATCGTTTGAAATCTGGCATATTGATACCTCCCATTTTGTTTTTATTGCCTAGAATTGCTACCATTTGATCCAGCAATCCTACTACTGGGCATCTACCCAAAAGAACAAATGACACTCTACAAAAAAGACACCTGCACTCGAATGTTTATAGCAGCACAATTCACAATTGCAAAGATGGGAAAACAACCCAAGTGCCCATCAATACGGGAGTGGATTAATAAAATGTGGTATATGTATATCATGGAGTACTATTCAGCTCTAAGACACAATGGTGATATAGTACCTCTTGTATTTTCCTGGATACAGCTGGAACCCATTCTACTAAGTGAAGTATCCCAAGAAGAGAAAAATAAGCACCACATGTACTCACCAGCAAATTGGTATTAACTGATCAACACCTAAGTGGACATATAGGAATAACATTTATCTGGTGTCGGGGAGTGGGGAGGAGGGGATGGGTATATATATACATAGTGAGTGAGATGTGCACCGTCTGGGGGATGGTCACAGTTGAAGCTCTGACTCGAAGGGGGAGGGGGGGCATGGGCAATATACGTAACCTTAACATTTGTACCCCCATAATATGCTGAAATAGAAAAGAAAAAAATTTATAATATTTGTTATTTAAATTAAAATAAAAAAGAGAAAGAATATTCTTGAAAGGAAGAGAAGTACCCAGAGTAGGTCACTTAAATTTTTTGTTTATTATTTTTCTTAGGCTTGCAAAAAGTGTTCTAGATTAGGTAGAACAATGCTGAAAACTTATACAAAAGCAAAGGTGTGTAGTTTTATAGGAGGCAATCCCTGGTGGATATAGTTCTCTCCAACTCTAATGTTCTGTCATTTGCTGTCTTCTATAAAAGTTAACAGCCCACCTTTTAGTGTTTTTTTTGTCTTTAGTTATATTTGGATTTTTATGTTTGTTCAAATATTCTCCATGAGTTCTGTTAATTAAATGACCTTGAAATAGAAAGTAACGAGTAAAATTTGCTACTTTACTTGAATTTTAATGCTTCTTTAGAGTTATCCTGTCATATTCTCTTTCTAAATTCCACTTCTCACCTTCTTGGATTGGTTGCTCTTTGTTATAAAAACATGTAAGAGATTCTTAACCTCCATGAAAAATACTTGTTGTTCTTTTAGTTGATGCAGAACACTGGTAAACTTTCTCTTTAGAGGAAAACAATTGTAGACAAAAGGAGATATTTACTTGAGAGACGAGTTTAAAGAAATTCATTCTTTTCTCATTATGCTTCTTTTCAAATTGCTATCACCCTAGGTGGTATGAGGATTCTTTCAAAGCTTAGTGTACAACTGGTGAACAAAACTGACACTTTAATTGCTTGAAGGCCAGTGGTGTTTGCTGTGTATTTTCTGTGTCTGTGAATTATTCTGTTATGATGTGAAAAATAATGAAGATTACAATTTTTAAACTATATATTTCACAATCAAAGTATTTATAAACACATACGAAACTTATTCTAAGTATAACCTATACTGAAATAAGATGGTCATGTTTATAACTCAGTAGGTAAACTACCCTGGAATGTTTCAGACCAGGCTTAGCCGAGGCAAGACATTTTGAACTGATATTGTAAGGAAGGGTCTGTTTCCTTATTCAGTGGTTTCATATGAACTTAAAAAGATGATTTGTGTTTGGTTAATTCCAAGTTTAAATTTGTTGCGCTTCTTATGCTAGTAGAAATGTTTTCTTTCTATCTGAAGATTTAATATAATTGGTTTTGGAATATGGTTACTTTTTTGATTCCTCTTAACAATTCAAATCAGTTAAGTAACCAAGAAGAGCAATTAAAGATGATACCATTGACTTGCTTTGCATTTCTCGTTTTACCTTTCCTTATCTGCAAACTTAAACTGAATTGCAGCTTTATACTTAAAAATAAATTACTATTAAAATAAAGTTTAATAGCATTATAGAAAACGGTGCACACCAACTGGGGGATGGACACGCTTGAAGTTCTGACTCAGGTGGGGCAAAGGCAACATATGTAACCTAAACATTTGTACCCCCCTAATATGCTGAAATAAAAAAATAATGTTCTGACCTGGGATTATATATATTATAAATAAATGCAAATATAACAACAAAATAAGAAAATACGGAAAATGGAAAGAGGAGAATGGACTTTAAAAGGTTGGATGTGAGCTGAGTCTTGAAGAATACATAATTCTTGATGTATTCCACACTTCCCTTTGAATATTTTTTGTTCTATGTGACTGTTGTATGTTAAATGAGTAGGTCATCCTGCTTTGGTGGAAAGAGTGGATATTTGTTTTCTAACTACAATGTAATCTTAATACGTGGCCTAGGATGAGTCACATCACTCTGCTATGCCTTAATTTCTCCATCTGTAAAATGCTAATGGCTATATAATTTGATATTTCTTTAATTCAGTGGAGGCAAACCTTTTAAAGTATAGAGATGGCTTTTACTGTGAATGAATTTAAGATAGAAGATAGCATTGCCACAATAGTGCATTCTTCTACCTTTAAGAATGGTACCACATATTTTTTTTTGGCACAAAAGCAAGGATTAGCCTTCCAAGGTCTTTTGAGTGCCTTATATGTGTTCTAGCTGGCATTAATTTTAGCATCTGGTTTATTCATGAGACCCCTATAATTAACCAGTAGTACTTTTCAGTTTTGTCTTTTAGGAAGATTTATAGTATACCTCAGGTGGTATCAGATAGCAGGCAGAAGACTGAATAGCTAGCTCTCTTAATTTAGAAAAATTATGTCTCCTTGATACTGATATTGTTAAAATAAGATATGATTTTTTAAAAATCGTTTTTATTCTGCATTTGACATTGAACAACCTAAAGAAACTTAAGTTTCTTGGGTGTGGTTTTAGAGTCTTAGGAAAGCTGGGAAGAAACTAAACTTTAGAAGGGACAGGCTTATGATACATTCAGGAGTGTTAAGGAAGAATTATTAGGCCAGGAGCCTTTCATGTCTGTATCTGTCAGAGTGAAAAACTGTGTGCCATTTTTCTTCCATTCTAAAATAAACTTCTTCCCTCATAAAAAAAATAAAATAAACACAAACAAATCACCGTTAAAAAAAAAACTGTAGAGGCAAGAGTTTGTCTCAGTAAAATTGTTCATGTATTATTTACTGAGGGCAAAATGACTTTTTAATACAGGAAAAAGTCCAAATACTTTATAGGTAATCAATATCAAAAGAAGGTAAATTTGTATTCTGATTGCTTATCAAGTTGATATACACTCCTCTTGCTGTGTTCTGGTTAAGCTATAATTATCAGAGAAATCTTGTTAAATAAGATTTTCTGAAATGAAGCCTATTAATGACATCAATTTTTTTTTTGTTTTCTGTGGACCTATTGTCATGGCATGAATTGAGAGCTGCTTGAGCAACAAACTCGTTTGAAAAATTTTTTACTTCAAATTTTGCATAAAACCTATGCCTTCTAATGGAAAGGGCAAAGTGAGAGGCAACACTAAATTTCTAATCCTAACTCTTTTCCTAAAAATCCCTCCATGATCAAATTGCCTTGTATGAGTAGATCCCACAAGGATAGGGGTTGGTTAGTTTCAGGATATCTTATCTAAACATTCTTCTAGGGTCAGGTCTATGCTGGCTAGACCTATAGAAATCAAAATTATCAACACAGTGATGACAATGTAATTAGCCCTATCTATCAGCAGTTTATAATCAATGATATCTAAGGCTGCTGAAAGGTCCACTGTAGTAAAAATTCTAGCTCTACCCTTTACTCTCCTTAATGACCCTAAGGATTTTGGACTAAAGTCTGTAAGCAGACTCGACTCTAACCTGGAATCTGCTCTGTATTTCTAGGTAAATAGTGTGCAAGTTAGGAAACTAGATCAAAATAAGACTTATATTACACCTAGAATAAATTGTGATAGAGTGAGAAATTGGTAGTAAGAAGTTTTAGTGAATAGGACCCTCAAGGGAAGCTTAAACAAGTGTTTGCTGCCACTTGCTTAAACAAGTGTTTGCAGACTTTTTAAAAAAAATATTGTCTAAACTGTTACTGTGGATTTTATGTAAATTGTTCATGTTAAACATTTGCATTATATATTCCTATTCCTTTGTACTTCCCATTTGATGAAGTTTTCAAACTGTGTTTTGCTGGAGGGGAAAAAAACCCAAACCCAACTGCATAGGACAAATTGAATTACAAACCTGGTGTGGTCCTTTAACTCAGTTACATCTAATTTGTGTTATTTTAGTCATCCTGGGTGGCAGCTGTTCTATGTAAATGCCCACAAGCATTTTCAATGTAAGAATTTGTCCTGATTACAACTCTTTAAAATTGGTGGTAATCTATTTATATTTTAAGTGGCAAAGTTATAGATTAATTTGGTGTATCAGGACCATTTTAAAAATTTAGTTGGTTTGTTTTTTGAATAGACTTTTTAAAAACAATCATCTAATGTTTATTTTAAATGTTAATAATGTCACCTCATTTTCTTATTTCTTATGCTTCTAGTTAAGTTTCTTCTAAAAATAGCCTCTTAATTACTTTATTTAGGCAATTATGAATTTAGGCAATATGGAATTTTAGATTTTGATATGCCCAAATAAATATTCTGACATTCTAATCCAAAATTTGAGAGGATCTGGGAAGAAAAACATGAAAGTATGTAGATTCGAGATTATTCAGTTCATTTTACTTCACATGAAGGTTTGAGTTAGAATTGAGTTAGGATTGAATGTGAAATGCAGCAGAAATAAAGACCTTGAAACCCAAGAAAATCATAAAGAAGCTGACACAAAATCACTTATGTGAATGGTGCCTGACAATTGATACTAACTCATCCTTCACTCATCTTCTAATTATTATTTTTATGTTATTTTCTGGGGATTTATCTTTTGAACAAAATATTCAGTTTAATTCACTAAGCATTACTAACTTGCATAAGAAAAGGACACTTATATGTCATCTTAATATTTGAAGTGAAATCTGCAGAATACAAATGCAGAAGAGAGAAGGACCTTGACCAGTTTTCCAAGGTGGACAAATGGGACAATACTAAATTTTAGGGAATTACAGTGAAGAGATACTATCCAACAGAGACAGAAATGGAAGAAAGATCTTACTATCTCAAAAATGATCTATTATCTATGACTATGTTTAGAAAGCCTTTGATTGTATACTAAATTCAGTAATTTTCAATTAGTAACTGAATATCTGCCATGGACTAGGTATTGTTCTAGGTACTGAGATTTCAAAGATGAATAAGCTAAAGGTCCCTACTTAGGAAGAACTTACAATGTAGTTGAAATGACAAATATGTAAATAATAATTTATAGCACCATATGGCACCATAGTTATTTAATCAGTTATTGGATGACCCATAGACTTAGGAATATAAATTGTTCAAATTTGTGGTGTCTATCAGCTGTGCACACTTTTCCCCTACTCATTCTCTTTTTAAGGAAGAAAGTAACAATTTGATCCCCAATTATAGTAAGCTTATTTATAGTAAGCGCTTTCTTAGACATTATATAATTTTTATTAGTTGTGAACTATACCAAGTTCAATAACATGTTAAAAAACTTTCATCAGCCTCTATATTCCTCTTTTGTATCTCACACCATCTACCTATGTTTTATATGTTGAAGCTTTTTATTTTTGGTTCCTTTTCGGCCTTATTTGTTGTCCCTTTTGCTAGCTTCACATCTATATTAGTTATTTATTGCTATAACAAATTGCCCTAAAACTTAGTTGCTTAAAACAACAAACAGATATTATCTAATAGTTTCTGTGGTCCAGTAATAACTATATCTGTCTTATTCACATGTGGATGATAAATATTTAGACATTCAATAAATATTGTTGAATGCTGCATAAATGGATTCTATTATTTAAGTTGAGGTTTTTATCGCTTCACACTTAAATGGCTTCACCATCTTCTTTGCTGGCTTCAGATCTTTACCCCCATGCTGTTTTTAAAACCATGCTTTCAAAAGAAATTTATGCTGTTGTTTCCCTTATCAGTAATCATTGGTGACTCTCAGTGGTCTAATCTTCCAAGCTTTCATTGGTCTCCTTGGCATTCAAAGCTTTCTTTAATCCAGCCTCACCATATTTATTCGACCATATTCCTTAACAAACACAACTTTACTTAAAGTGGTTGTTTATAACTTAGACCGAACCCCATCCCTATCCCTAATTCCATGTTCAGTTTTACTTTCTTGACTTAATTAATGCTTTATTCCCTCACCTGTAATGCTTACCCTTCTTGTCTTCAAATCTTGCTGATTCTCTCTCTGCTCAAATCTCATTATATTCCTTCCACCTCTTTCATAAAGTCACTTTGGACTTTGCTGGCCTAGTTTTTAATCTGTGAATTCTGGTTGTACTAACAGTCAATATCCAACAGTGCATTTCTTTGTTTTTAGTTAGTTTAATTGGGTTAATTTCTCTTTCCAACTGGATCTCCAATTTTCTGAGAACAAAATTCTTCCCTTTCTTGTGTCTCTATTATAGTATGTTGAATACATGTTGGTTGGTTGATTGAAAAATTAGAAATCTTGATTCAGGTGTAAAAAATCCTTTTTGTGATGCTGCTGAATGAATTTTAACTGCCAGAAACATTCATGAGGATGAGCTGGGACTTCAGGACAGTTTGGAACTACATTTCATCATTTTCCTGAAGAAACATTGCTGTATGAAGAGATTAATTTAAAAAAAAGTTCCTCTGGCCAACTATCAGAATTGGCTTTTAGCCTTGAACTATCAAAACAAAAGTTTCAGAGTTGCCTAGAGCAGAACAAGTATTAAGTAGCAAGCAATTCAAGGTCTCTGATACCTAGCCTGTTGGAGCTATGGGTCTGGCCAAGCCCTTTGGCATAGATAAGTAGAAGAAGGAATTTACTTTTATCTTCTCTCTGTGGAAAGTTTTGTGGATTTGATTCACAAAGAAAGGGCAATAATTGAAATTTCATGTCAGCTTCTTCTCATTATTCACCAAGAAAAGTTGAAGTTAGGTAATAATGTTAGTTAAAATATAAGTACACATACCTAAAAATAGTGTAGTGGCCAATCGTGTTCCATAATGTTCTTAGTATGTTTTATACCTGCCCTGGAGAGTGAGACCTCAGAGCCAGTGGGAAGTAAAGCTCTAGTGCTTTCGGTACCTTTAAGTTTAGTTCTGTGCTTTTGCTAAGATATAGTCTATTTGCATTTTAAATTTCTACCAATATTCCCTTGTATCTTCTTATTTTTTTTTTCTCCTTCTTTCTCTACCTTTCTGTTCCTTTTCCTAGTTATCCCCGTTCAGCCATAGGTAGAATGTTTGCTCATACTTAGAGTATAATAGGAGAAACATTTGACTTTTCTTTACGGCTATCTAAAGTTCTATTTTGGTTTGTGTTTTAGGATTATTTATAATATCAGTCTGTGATTTCAGTTATTATTTGCACAGTTTTGGTTTCCCTGTGGCTAAATTACTGGTGTTTATACAAAAATGTTTTTTCCCCCCTGTTATTTGTGTGTGTAGGTGTTTTAGCCAAGATTCTTGTCTTTAGTACTAGAATATCTGAATTAGAAAAATTAAGGAAGTGGAAAAGGCTAAAGCTCCTGATTCTTACCTTTTATCCTTATAGGTAATGACTTGTGGATACATTTCTTTGAGAAGATAAAAGCACATCAGTTGTGAATTTACCTGGTTACTGCCCCTAGATCATCTCAATTAATACCTCCTACCTCTGTATTTCTTCCTCATAAAGCCAATGTGGTGATATTAGCTCTGTTACATCTTTTAGTTTTCTTCTTTACTCATCCCACACTTCCCACACATAGCCCACTTCCCTTCCCAGTGGACAGCCCCCTGGTATGATTAAAGGTAAAAGAGGTAAAGAAGTGGGAGGAGAGAAAGAGTGAGGGAGGTGCAGAGGCAGACATGAGAAGGTGTCAGAAACAAGTCTGAGTGTAGCCCTCAAAGGACTCTACTGCCTTGTCTAACTGCTGCCCTATTCTGCCTTGTTCCCATTGCCATCATTTTAATATTTCTAAAGGGAGTTTAAAATAAGAATTAAACAAATTTATTTGAATTTTAGCCCTCAATACTCAAATAAAACTGCTTTTCTGAAAATGTCCAATGATGTCCTTAAGACCAAATCTCATGGTTTTTACTTAGTCTCCATCTTGATCATTCTGCTGCATATCATACAAATTTAAGCATTTCCTTCTTGAAAAAAACAAAACTTACTGAATACAACTTTTGCCACATGAAACTTTGTCTAATCAGCTTCATTTGAAAGTGCACATTTCATTTGATGGTATTTGCAAATTGTTCCCTCCCCCAATCCACCACCCAAACTTGCAATGTGAAAATGCTTCCATATGCTGAAAGCTAGTTTACTCATTTTGCTGAAGAAGACGAAGAAAAAAGCATATTTTACTGGCTAGCTGTCTTATAAACATGAAGCTACGATGTGGGCAGATTTGGCAATGAAAGCCCCTCAGAGTTCATTGTAAACAACTCTGCAACCCTGAGGCCTCATTACTATTCAAGATGAGTGTGGAGAGTTGTTTTTGCCCCACAAAAGTAAATTTTTAAAAATGTAATTGTGATTTGTATATGGTTTAAAAATATTTTAAACACAGTTAAAATATAGTATTAAACTCATTTCTAACAGATTTGGACATTTTAAGTAAATAAATACTTTTGCTTTCAGACTTTTTGTGTATCTCAAGACATTTTAATAGCCACTACTCTGATCTGGGTCCCCAACACCTCATGCCTAGGTTATAGCAATAATTTTCTCCCTGATTTCTCTACATTAGTCATTCTTTCTTTTAACTCTGTGCTACCTGGTGCTACTAGGATAATCTTGCTTAAATAACATTATGCCTTTTCCTATCAACTGATCTCATTTACCTTAATCTCACCAATATTTCTCTCAAAACCTGATTTATAATTTCCTTTAAAGGAGTCTTTGTGATAGTCCTCTCTGGCCCTATTTTTCCACAGTACTTTTAAACTAAGCTCCTATTCTATTATTTTTAGGTTGATTTATTGAAATATATATATTTTTTTATTCTTGTATGTCTGTTCTTTTCTTCCCAAGAAAGAACACTGGATATCAGGGTGATAAAAACACTATCTTCTGTTTCTTTTGCCTGGAGTCTAGTATACTTTTGAGCACATAAGATGTTAAATATATACTGTGTTACTATATGTTGTCAAGTTTAATATGGTGACTGTTTGTTTAAATCACATAAATTATCAAACAGAAGAGTGATGGTATCAGCACAATGCTGAATATACATAGTAGAGACTATAAAATAAATGCTACTGAAGTCTATACTTAGTCTTCTTTAAAAACTTATTGCTTAGCTTTTAGAATTAATGGTTTTATCTTTTAAATAGAGAAATAGGTCTAGGGTTCATGTAGTTATAAATAAAAATTCCTTTATTTCATTTCTATCATTGTAGCATCTTAGACCAAAAAAATATTGTAAAGAAAAACTTTGGAAAAGAAGATAAAGTTAGAAGACTAATACTACTTGATTTTAAGATTTATAAAGCTAGAGCAATTAAGGCAGGGTATTGGCATAAAGATAGAGAAATAGATCAATGGAACAGGATGGAGAGTCCAGAAACAGATATATATACACACATGGTCAACTGAGGTTTTTTTGTTTGTTTGTTTTTTGTTTTTGAGACAGAGTCTCACTTTGTTGCCCGGGCTAGAGTGCCGTGGTGTCAGCCTAGCTGACAGCAACCTCAAACTCCTGGGCTCAAGCAATCCTTCTGCCTTAGCCTCTCAAGTAGCTGGAACTACAGGCATGCGTCACCATGTCTGGCTAATTTTTTCTATATATTTTTAGTTGGCCAATTAATTTCTTTCTATTTTTAGTAGAAACGGGGTCTTGCTCTTGCTCAGGCTGGTTTCGAACTCCTGACCTTCTTGAGCCATCCACCACGCCTGGCCAGGAAACTGAATTTTGACAGATATAAAGGCATAAAGGCAAAGTCCTGTCTTGGGGAAAGTCCTGTCTTTTAAACAGATGATACTAAAACAATTGTATAGCCATGCAAAGAAAATGATTCATATCACAGACCATATAAAAAAACTAACTCAAAATGGATCATAGACTAAAATGTAAGACCTAAAACTATAAAAGTCCTTAAAGAATACATAGGGAGAAAATTGTTGTTACCTTGAGATAGGCAAATATTTCATATACATGCCTTCAAAAGCACAATCCATATAGGAACAAATTGATAAATTAAATATCATCGAAATTTAAAATTTCTGTTCTTTACAAGAGAATGAAAAGACAAGCCACAGACTGGGAGATAATATTTGTAAAACATATATATGATAAAGGACTTATACCCAGAATATATAAATAACTCTCAAAACTCAATAAGAAAATAGACAATCCAACCAAAAAAGCAGACATATCACCAAAGATGATTTATGGATAACAAATAAGCATGTGAAAAGAAGCTCAGTGTTATTAATTGTTAGAGAAATGTAGATTAAAACCGCAGTGAGATACTACCCCAAATAACACTCCATATCCCATAAATATGTATAATTATTACATGTCAACCAAAAAGAAAAAGAAAAAAAATTAAGATTCACTGTACAGTGTTGGCGAATATGTGAATGTCTTATACTCTGCTGTTCAGAATGTAAAATGGTACAACCATTTTGAAAAAACAGTTTGGCAATTTCTTAAAATGTTAAACATATACCTGCCATGTGATCCAGCCACTTTGCTTTTTATCCAAGAGAATTGAAAGCATATGTCCATGTAAAGACTTATATATGAATGTCATAGTAGCCTATTTTTATTTTCTTTTTTTAAAAAAATATTTTTTATTTAATTATTATAACTTTTCTTCTTTTTTTTTTGACATCTGAAGTTCAAGATCAATAGTAGCCTTATTTTTAATAGCCAAAAACTGGAAGTCCCCACATGTCCATAAACTATAGTATATCCATACATTGGAATACTATACAAAGGAATTATTTATTGGTACATGTAACAACATGGATGGTTCTCAAAATAATTATGGTAAGTGAAAGAAGCCAGTCAAAAAAAGAGTACATACTGTATGACTTCACTTATATAATATTCTAGAAAATGAAAAATAATTCTGTACTGATAGCAGATCAGTGCTTTCCTAGGGATGGGGAGCAGAGGAGGAAGAAAGGATTACATATAAAGAGATGCAAGGAAACTTTTGGGGGTTAAGGATGTTTCACTATCTTGATTGTGATGATAGTTTTGCAGGTATATACATAATTCAAAGCTTATCATGTTGTACACTTTAAATATGTGTAGCCTATTATAGTTCAATAAAATTATACCTCAATTTAAAAAGAAAAAATACTAAAAGAGGTGTTAAGCATACAGTTCACCAGCAAATCATTATTTAATGTATACAGTAACATATTAAAAACATATAGTTTATATATTTATAAACATAAATATAACAATTAACATATACATGATTGAAGAGGCTCCATATTTGGTTTTATAGAGTTGCTAGAATGTTATCAAAGGAGAAGACCATTTTATAAAGGAAATTATTATACCCTGGCCATCCAACACTTTATTCTTTCATTCTATGTAGAGAATATGTACCAGCTACAGTGATAATTTTTTAAAAAAGAACTATGGTAGACCATCTGAATCTTTATCTAAATATCAATATTTTCCTTCATTTACTTTCTTGATAAAGTCTAATATTTTGCTTCTTCTTAGTGTGTTCTCTTAAACAAAATTATTACTAACCAGGGAGTTGATTTGTAGAAACCATGTAATACTGTTACTACTGTATTGGTTAAGTAACTAATTTACAAAATAATTTGGTGAAGGAAATTCTTGGGTTTTATCACAAATGAGGTCTCAGAACCAAGCAGTATGGTGGTTAAAATAACGGTCTGAACCAAGTAGAATGTTAGGATTTTCCTTGTATTTCCTATATTGTGCTTTATTTATCCATTATGGAAATAAGCTTAGACCTCATTGATCGCTTTATATAAAAAGAAAAAGAAAGGAAAAAAACAGAAAAAAAGAGCAAGAAAGAGTGGTATGTAGGCCTCCTTATGTCAATATCAGTCTGGGTAAAAGCAAATAATGCATTTATGCTGAAGTACAGTGACACCACTTGGATAGCTCTGTATTAACATGTAACAATGTACAAAAAGTATAAAAATTTGTCAGCATATTCTCACTGCAAAATACCACCAAGTTTAGGAAGTAGCAGACACTAGGAATGTTTTTTATTTTCTGTATATAATGATGTTTAAGAGATACTTAAACTTGATTTAAAAGTTCTGCCATGATTTGTCTAAGATGAGTCTGCACTGCTAATAGTCCTTAGTTTTGTTTTTTTTTAAATCTCAATTATAGTAATAAGCACACCAGACTAGTCATTTGATTTTTTGTTTGTTTGTTTTTTGTATTTTGGGGGAAAGTTGTGACCCACTGGCAATTTAGGTTGAAATAACAATGACACACAAGAAGACTGTGCTGAAAATTGTTAGGCATATCTCTTGAGGGAAAACTACATTGATGGGTGAAAAACAACCTAGGTCTATAGTTATATAATTTAGGCAAGTAAAAAAAATTAGAGCTAGGTTTTTATTAAAGATTTAGTTTGGGCCGGGCGTGGTGGCTCACACCTGTAATCCTAGCACTCTGGGAGGCTGAGGCGGGTGGATCGCTCAAGGTCAGGAGTTCGAAACCAGCCTGAGCAAGAGTGAGACCTCGTCTCTACTAAAAATAGAAAGAAAATGAATCAGCCGACTAAAAATATATAGAAAAAAATTAGCCGGGCATGGTGGCACATGCCTGTAGTCCCAGCTACTCGGGAGGCTGAGGCTGTAGGATCGCCTGAGCCCAGGAGTTTGAGGTTGCTGTGAGCTAGACTGACTCCAGGGCACTCTAGCCAGGGCAACAGAGTGAGACTCTGTCTCAAAAAAAAAAAAAAAAGATTTAGTTTGGGGCCTTGGTGGTGTGCACCTGTAGTCCCAGCTACTTGGGAGGCTGAGGCAGGAGGATTGCTTGAGCCCAGCAGTTTGAAGTCACTGTGAGCTATCATGACACCACTGCACTTTAGCCCAGGCAAGAGAGCAAGACATTGTCTCAAAAATAAATCAAAATTAAAAAGTAATTTAAAGATATTTAGTTTGGTTCTTAGAAGTTTGCCAATCCCTGATGAGTAATTTAATAATTATTTATTTATCTTTGTGAATCAATTCTGTAAAATACTGCCATGTATTGATTATTGTAAATAAGATACCTTCTTATCCCAACCCTCCTAACCCTTCAAAAATCCTTCATTACCTATGGTTCAAGTCATTCCTCCTTGGATTTAATATTCAAGACCTTTCAAAATTCATCACTGAGCTATTTTTTAACCCCTTGTGTCACTGCTCTTCAGTGTGAATTGCCAGTTTCTGTGATTTTTCTACTACTTTCCCTGTTGTCAGTCTTTGTTCAATCTGGACTCTGCCTTTCTTATCTCTCTACATACCCTTCTAAGCCCTACAATGCTTCAGGTACCACATAAGTCACATCAACATCAAACCTTTCCTGGCATTCTATTCATACATATTATAAATGCCTACTTTTGTGCTGAGTTGTCAATGCCAGTGATTACCAAGGTAAGGGCAGTGGGAAAAATGCCCAGGATGTGGTGTGGTATAGGAAGAAAAATGAGACCTGTGTGAATATTTTTATATCATTCTATATCAATTTTATTTTTGTATGTGTGTTTTGTAATGCACATGATAAATTGTACCCAGATAGAAGGCATAAAATAATTAAAATACATATGTTGAGGGAGTGCATGCCCAAAATGTTTTACTAATGGGATATATACCAAAAAGTTAGGAGACCACTAATCTATGCTATTAATCCTGTACCTCTAATCGTCAGGGTTTTTTTGTCATTTGTAAAGTTAGTTCTGGGATTAGATTAGATTAATTCTAAGGTCTTTTTTAGCTTAATTGTTCATTGAGTTAAAAAAATTATTTTGAAACAATTTTAAACATACAGAAAAATTGCAAGCATAGTATGGTCAGCTCCCATAAGCTGTTCACATAGTTTTATCAACTGTTAACATTTTGCCTTATTTCCTCTTTGTCTTTTAAATACATACACATATATTACATTTTACTATACTTTTGTTCTGAACTGTTTGCTAGTAAATTACAGAGGTTGTGACCATTTACCCTAAATACTTTAGCATGTGTCCTTTAAGAACAAAGACATTCTCTTACATAACCACAGTAATTTATCAAATTCAATATAATTTAATATATAGTTCATATTCAAATTTGCCTCTTGTCCAAATATGACCTTTATAGAAGTTTTTACTCTAATCTAAGGATTGAGGGGTTGGAATTTTGTTGCCATGTCTCTTTAGTTTCCTTTAATACAATGGTTTGTTAGCTTTTCTTTGTCTTTCATGGCACTGACATTTTTGAAGAGTATAGGCCTTTAGTTTTTTATAATGCCCCATTTGGGTTTGTACAACTGTTTCCACTGTACCTTGTACCTTGATTTTTAACTTTGTTGTAGTTTAATTCTGCGTGTGCAATGTGCACACACAGTGTGCTCCTACATGCTATGGCATTATGTGTTTATGTTGAGTCTTCTTTTCCTAACTAGATTGTAAGTTCCTTATAGACAGAGATGATTCATCCTGTTAGTTTTTATTTCCCACATTTCTAAGCACATTAAAACTTAGCCTATAATAAAAATTAAATATATTCATTAAGTTAAAAGTTCTTACATATTCTATAGGTTAAGGAGATGATTGAAAACATACAGAGATGGACATATCAGATTAATTAGCTCTCAATAATTAAAGATGTCAAAGAATGCCATGGTAACAATAGCAGCAATATGTTTTATTTTATTGAGTCTTTAAGGAAATTAGATACTATGAAGCATAATATAATATGGAGCATGCACAGAACACTGTGAATCCTGTACTAATTAACATGTGATTTCTTTTCATCATTCCTCTGAGGAAATCCTTTGCAATAATGTTTGACCTCTTTTCCAAATACAGAGTTCCAAAATAGCATTTCCATCTGACTCGATATTTTGGTGGGCAGTGAAATTAGCATGAAAGATCTTTGACTTTTAAAAACATGTTTCTCAAGATTGAAAATATCTTAGGTTGTCAAGAAAAGGTCTCCTATTATCCTTTTATTATTACGTAAGCATACTTATAAAAAAGTGACTCCTCCAAAGTCTTACTGGCAAGTACAAGTAAGAAGTTTTCCATTTGAAACCATCATCTTTCAGCATCTTTTAGAGGCTCTGATTTCTATAGCCTATCACTTACTTGTAAAGGTCCACAGTAAAATTGAACTTATTTAGAATATTAAATCAATAGGCTTTCAAAAACTCTTAGAACATTGTTTTCTTTCATAACTTTCCTAACTATTATCTGGGACAATTATTAATCTCAGTTGGTTATTTATCTCTGAAGACCTATTTTAACTCTACATTTATCTGAACTTACTGAATAACTCCTCATTACTCAGACATACTTTAGTGAAGAGATTCTTAAGAGTAACGGCTGACATTCTCCATATTGTGGTTTGTCTGTGTGTATGTGCCTGTGGATAGCTTGGCAATCTCTTCCTTAGTGAAATAACAGCCAGTGTGGTTCAGCCAAAGTTTAGATGAATGAAATAACTGAAGTGGGAGTTTTTTTATATAATGCTGAGTGATACTATCTTTGGCTCTTTCTCATTGAATTGGTCAGGTAGTAGGTAGTATTTCATTGCTATGGTAGGTATTACAAACAAAACAAAACAAAGCAAACAAACAATAAAAAACCAACAACAACCAACAAACAGGAAATACTAGGTAATTCAGATTATCTACTGTTTTGCCAAAGTGTGAAGCCAAGAACTCTTTATGTAACTCAAAAATGTATGCTTAAGTCAGAATCTGATTTAGAGAATGAAAAATATCTTGTCTACTTTTTTCCAAGACCAGGTTTAATAGGAAACTGGTGATGTACTAATTTTTTCACAGACATAGCTTGAGAATATTTTATATGCTCGCTGATTTTTAAAAAATAGAGTTCTTTGGGGCTTATTTCTACTGTAGCAGGATGAGGCACTGTGATTCACTAAATTGTGTGAATTAAAGGCATGATCAAGGAACAGGCCATTGAAAATGATGGCCCTGCAATATTAAAAGTGCTTTGATCTTCTGTTTTTACACGTTGAATTTATCTTTAATTATATGTGATGACATTTGATTACTATACATTAAACTATTATAATGTGGTTTGTAAAATGTAGTTTGTAGTATATAATAACTTCAACACCCATTTTTCTGTAGATAGCAGTTTGCAGAGCAATGTTTTAGTTTTTTTTTAAGTGAAAACTATTAGACTTCTGAATTAGCAGACATTTAAAATGTAAATATTTAGTGGTCAAAGTATGATTCCTGTATAATAAGTATCATGAGTGTGCCCTGTGGGACCCAGTGTCTTATTTTAATAGCAGTAACAGAATTATGTGTGGTGGTTTCCTGGTCTATCCACCAACTGGTTGCTTTACTCTAGATAAATCTCTTAAGTTCTCTGAACCTTTGAAAAATGAAAGTCTTACACTAGATGATATACAAAGTTTCAGTTCTGAAATTCTATGATTCCACTATTCTATCATATCTTTAATGGACATCGTACAGAATGCAATAGAAATTCCTGACACATTTTCTAAAAGAAAGGTTATTTTTAAAATATTGTATGAATCAATGGTTTTTGACCTTTCATTTTAATATGGAAATGAGATACTTAAAAAATGCACAATGACTTTTTCATCTTGTGGGGAGGGGCAGTAAGTTGGTGGGCACTCCCACTATAGGCCACAATTGTAGAGAGAACTTTCATTTGGAATTTCCTGTATTATGCCAGTACCTTAGCCTTGAGGATATGATGTCTTTCTTTGAAATTGTCTGCTTTGCTTGCATTTACATGCTCAGCCTTGGAATTTTCCCAATTTTAGGCAATTATATGCCCCTGCTAAGCGTTTGAACCTGATCCTTATTCTCTAGGGGAAATTACAAATTATTCTTTCTTTTCAACTGGTAGCCAGATATAGTGATTTTACTTTTAATTCCATGTAATCAATTTTGCCAATGCTCTTAATAGGACACTCAATCAAAAAACAAAAGCAAAAATGAACAAACTAACAAAATCCTACAAGTCCATTGGCTATTTACTGAATATCATTAGGGAACATAATATTCCAAATTTTTTTAATCCTGAATTTTGCTTATTTTTGCCATACATCCAGTTCTTTACTTGCTAGGGAGATGTCTTCTGCTATAAAAAAAAAAAATCTGCCCCACACAATTATTGGGTATAATTATTTACTGCCTAACAATGAAACAGTGGAGCTTTGATTTGAGTTTGTTTACTGGAGAGTCATAGTATGTTTTATCTGTAAGTATTTTGGGATTTTTTTGAACTAAAAACATACAAATATGTATAGTTTGTGGTAAGTAGGTGACAGAGCATAAAGCAAAACTGGAAAGGTATGATCCTACAGCTGCATGTCAAGCTACTCTCCTTTTTGATCATCGACTATTGCTATGTTGAAATTTTTAGCATTTGTTTCTTTTTAGAGAGGGTGGAAAGGTGAAGCCTTACTAGTAGTAACCATTTCAGGGTAGTTAATGGTAGACTATACACTAATTGGAGAAGAAAATTAGTATAGATAAGTCAAAACATTAGATAGTGATTGCGCTTTATTGCTATGAAGAGCTTGGGGAAAAGCACTTGGGAATAGGAGCCTGGCACTTAAACCTGGCAAACCCATTCTTGGTGTCTTTTTTTCCCCTTGCCTCTGCAGCTTGGCCAGGATCCCTTGAGATGGAGCTTCAGACAGAAAGATGGTGGAGGAAAGAGAGAGAGGGCAGATCACAGCGCATAAGGCAATAGCATCTTTAGGATCTCTCTTTTTCTTGTTCCCTGCAGCTGATGAATATGAAGTGAATCCTCAGTAAGATTTCAGATTAGATGATATAAAAGATGGTAGTTAAGTACTCAGAAGGAAAAATTATCTTTAGGAGCCAGTCTGAGTTTATGGAAAAATGTTATGGTAGATTAACCTAATTTCATTTTTCTTTGGAAGACTATTAGACTATTGATCACACAATACAAGTATCTGAATTTTATGAGTTTTTTGACATGGTTCATCATGATACCACTATGAACAAAATGGATAAAGAAAGAAGGGATGTTAAGCCTATAAGGTGTCATAATAGCCATCTCCTAATATCTGATGGGCATACATGTGGAAGAGAGGTTAGAATGAGACTTTGACGCTCCAGAAGGCAAAATGACAACCAATTGTTAGATGTTATATGGAGATATATTTGGCTCCATATAAAGAATAGCTCTCTGGTCTTTAGAGCCGTCCAAAATATGAAATGGACTGTGCTGGGAATTAGATAGTGAATTTTCCAGGGTGTTGCTGAACTACCTTCTGTACATGTAGTAACTGAAGAAAATTTATTCATCAGATGGGAAGTAAAACAAGTTGATTTCTAAAATTCAGTTTAACTCTTTTTGGTGGCATGTTGCCTACTTGTTTATAACCAATTTACTCCCTGTCATTTGGCTAAGAAGCAGAGAATGTCTTTGACCATAAATTGATAAACAGGATTCATCTATATATGTTATTATCAAAACTTATATAGATGTCTGTTGCTTTTTCAAGGAGCTTTATTCTTGTCTACTCCTAAGAGATCTTTGTGAAGTTAAAAGGACTTAACATAGGAGTTTAGAAGGAAAAATAAGGGAAACATATATATCAAAATATATTTGATATGTTTTGTTTAGCAACAAAAACAAGGTGATCATACTGCAGGTATAAGCTGGTGCTATGAAATGAATATATACAGATACATCAGAATAACCAAGTACATTGGTTTGTTCACTCATATGTTCTTTCACTCATTCATTAATTTATAAATATTTTCTGGATACCTGGTAAGTATTGGTCTCTCTGCTAGGTACTAGAAGGTTGATACATACAATTAATACAATTTCTCTATTTACCTAAAAATCTTTTAATAGGTTCTATTTCTTAAAATCTGTCAAGAAATATTTTTATTAAAATAATAAACAAGTATCACTTTATTTTTCATGATGTAAACTATAAAGAAAAGTATAAAAGAAACTCTTGAAAATCCTGATTTTAACTCTGTATATTAACTATTGTATGTATTCATAGAAAAATCACACCTTTATGCACTTTAGCATTAACATTGTTTTGAAACTGAATTTTGTGGTAGAATTTAGTTTTTCAGGGTTTTCTTCATTTAGTGTCAGAGTTTTCTATATTTTCTTCCTTTTCTTTTTTGGACTGTTAATTTCCATGTTGCTCTTTGAAAGGAAAAATAAAATATTTTGTAAGGGGTTTAAAAATACACACTATCCCTCTCAGGAAGGAACAAAAAAAATACACACTAACGACTGTTTTTTCAGGAAAAAAGCTACTCTTGCTCTCTTGGATAAATGTTTTTAGTCAGTTTTAATTTTAATGTACATCATTGCTAGGTAGACAAGAATGATCTTAAAAAAGAAAGCTTTTGAAATATTAAGCCAATGAAGGCATTGCCCGCAGGATAAGTAAATAGTTGAACATATTCACTGGTTACATGGCCAAGTTTTATCTTTAATTAATTTTAATATAAGATGGTTACTGTCTGTCTGTCATCTTAAAAGTACATCCTATTAACGGTAGATTATAAATCATTATCAAACCCTAGTATGGTGGGTTAGTAGTATGTAGTTTTACAGTTAGGAATATAAAATGAGAAGTCAGTGCTGCTTTCTGTGACTGTAGGCAAGCAGGGTTTACGGCAGGAAGGGATCCCCGCTGGTTGATTTTCAAGTCTTATCTAAACATGTCTAAAACTGTTGCTACTACCATTTGTCTTTCTCTGGTTTTCCAAGTTTCATTGGCAAAATGTTAGCTCCTGCCTACTAATCTTCCCATCCCGAATTCATGATCTTCTCTGACATTTCCCATAGTCATCTCAAGATTGCAGAGAAATGGAAGAGATATTTGTATACCCATGTTCATAGTGGCATTATTCACAGTAAATATTCCTGAAAGGTGTAATCAACCCAAATGTCATCACTAGATGAATGAGTAAACAAAATGTAAATATAATGGAACACTATTCAGCCTTAAAAAGGAAGGAAATTCTCACACATACTATTAATGCAACATGGATAAACCTTGAGGACATTATACTAAGTGAAATAAACCATTCACAAATAGACAAATAGTATGTGATTCCATTTATATGAGGAATCTAGAGTAGTGAACAACTTGTAGAGATAGAATGTAGAATGGTGTTTTCCAGGGGTTGGGGGAAGGGGAACTCCGATGACAAAGTTCTGGCAATTGGTTGCACATCAGTGTGAATATATGTAATGCTATTAAACTGTATACTTAAAAATCATTAAGATGGTATATTTAATATTATATATATATTTTACTATAATTTAAAAAACAGAAGTTTCAAAAACAGTTCAAAACATTAGTTAATCAAAAACATTTCTTTTGCATTAAAAAAAAAAGATTGCAGAGAAAGAAAAAAAAGCCCTCCACCAAAACAGACTGCTTACCAGACAAAGGGATTTGATCTTCAAGGTTTGGGCTGTAAGATAAACTCATGAAAGGATATAATTAAGCCATTTACTACACATGTCCAAAACTGAACTTAGGATCTTTTTCTCACAAATTTATCTTTGCTTCTTTCATCTCAATGTCATCCCAACGACATACAGATATCAACCCACACTTCTTTTTTTCTCCCTTCAAATACTATCGGTGGCTAACTCCTGCTGATTATATATTAATTATCTTTTTTTATATGCTTTCTCTGCATCTCAAGTGAAATGTATTCATTCAAGGAATACTTAATTATATTGTATTTTAGAAAGTGTCAGCGCCATAAGGAAAAGAAAAAGTAGTGTAGGGTGGGAATTTGGGAGTGTGGGAGGAGGGGAGAAAGCTGCAGTTTAAAAAATGGTGGTTTATTAAATCTAAGACCTTAAACCATGAAACTACTAAAATAAAACATTAGGGAAACACTTCAGGATGTTGGTCTGGGTGAAGACTTCTTGAGTAATATTACCAAAGCCCAGGCAATGAAAGCAAAATTGGACAGATGGGATCACATCAAGCTGAAAAGCTTCTGCACAGCAAAGGAAACAATCAACAAAGTGAAGCGACAGTCCACAGAATGGGAGAAAATATTTGCAAACTACCCATCTGAGAAGAAATTCATAACTAGAATATATGAGGAGCTCTAACAACTCGATAGGACAAAATCAAATAATCTGATTAAAAAATGGGCAAAGAATCTGAATAGACATTTCTCAAAAGAAGACATACAAATGGCCAACAGCTATATGAAAAAATGCTCAATATCATTAGTCATCAGAGAAATGCAAGTCAACACTACAATGAGATATCATCTCACCCCAGTTAAAATGGCTTTCATCAAAAAGACAGGCAGTAACGAATGCTGGCAAGGAGGTGGAGAAAGGGGAACCCCTCATACACTGTTGGTGGGAATGTAAATTACTGCAACCACTGTGGAAAACAGTATGGAGGTTCCTCAAAAAACTAAAAATAGGACTACCATATGATCTAGCAATCCCACTACTGGGTATGTATTCAAAGAAGGGTAATTCCGTATATCAAAAAGATATTGCATTCCCATGTTTATTGCAGAACTGTTCACAATAGCTAAGATACAGAATTACCCTAAGTGTCCATCAATAGATGAATGGATAAAGAAATTTTGATACATATATACAATGGAATATTATATCACCACAAAAAGAATGAAATCCAGCCACTTGCAAAAACATGGATGGAACTGGGGGAACATTATGTTAAGTGAAATAAGCCAAGCACAGAAAGACAAATCTGGCATGGTCTCACTCATATGTGGCAGCTAAATATTAAAAACAATAGATCTCATGGAAACAGAGAGCAGGATGATGGTTATCAGAGGCTGGGAAGGGTAGCAGAGGGGAGGGGGCTAAAGTGGGGATGGTTAATAGGTACAAAATATAGTTAGATAGAATGAAAAATATTTGGTAGCACAACAAAGTGACTATAATCAATAATAAGTTAGGGTATACTTTTTTTTTTATTGAGACAGAGTCTCACTCTGTTGCCCAGGCTAGAGTGCTGTGGCGTCAGCCTAGCTCACAGCAACCTCAAACTCCGGGGCTCAAATGATCCTTCTGCCTCAGCCTACCAAGTAGCTGGGACTACAGGCATGTGCCACCATGCCCAGCTAATTTTTTCTATTTTTGGTAGAGACGGGGTCTCGCTCTTGCTCAGGCTGATCTCGAACTCCTGAGCTCAAATGATCTGCCTGCCTCGGCCTCCCAGAGTGCTAGGATTACAGGTGTGAGCCACCACGCCCGGCCATGAACAAGGTATTAACTTTGAAGGATTCCATGTGTCAAGCGAGGAAAAAAATGGTCTGACCTCCTTTACATATGCAAAAATATAACTTCAGAGTCTGTCAGTAAGCTGGAAGAAATGGATTTCAAAGATGTTTTTGCCATCAATAATGAGGCTGCAGTTCTTTCTTCATTGACCAATGGTGAGATAGGTGAAATGGTTCTGAATCAAGGTGATCGTGATAATAGTGATGATGAAGATGACATTGTTTTTTTACACTGCAGGAAAAAAGTGCCTATAGACAACATGGTGAGATGTGTAATGGGCTTATTGAAGGATGAGAGCAGTGTGCATTCATAACAGAACAAGAAATCATGTCAGTTTATAAAATCAAAGAGAGACTTCTAAAACAAAAATCATTGTTAATGAGGCAGACAACTTTGGAGGAAACATTTTAAAAAGCCATTCAGCAGAATGCCTCCTCATTCTTAGAGGACCTACTTTCTGGTCCCTCAACTGCTTCTGATGTTTCTTCTCACCTAACCAAAGGAAAAAAAAAAAAAAAAGGCTGGGTGCCGGAGGCTCACACCTGTAATCCTAGCACTCTAGGAGGCCGAGGCGGGAGGATCATTTGAGCTCAGGAGTTCAAGACCAGCCTGAGCAAGAGCGAGACCCCGTCTCTACTAAAAAAAATAAATAAAAAGAAATTAGCTGGACAACTGAAAATATGCATACAGAGAAAAAATTAGCCCGGCATGTTGGCGCATGCCTGTAGTCCCAGCTACTTGGGAAGCAGAGGCAGTAGGATTGCTTGAGCCCAGGAGTTTGAGGTTGCTGTGAACTAGGCTGACTCCACAGCACTCTAGCCCAGGCAACAGAGTGAGACTCTGTCTCAAAAAATAAAATAAAATAAAATAATATTCTTATATAAAGCACTTGGCGTGTCATAGAGGTTCATTAAGTATTGGTTTCTTTCCCCTTAGAGTAAGCATAGGATGGAGGAGCAGTTAATTTTTATTATTACTGTAGAATTCTTCAGGGAGAAAATGATACTTGAATTGTGCCTTGACAGGTGAGTAGGATTTTAATATATGTTAGATGGGTTCCAAGGACATTCTGCTTTTAAGGAATGAAATGAACAGGGACTCAGAATGGTATGGAAGCCTGCAAGTATACTTATGAAAGTTAGCATAGTCCAGAACCTTAAGAAAAGCAGTTTAGATCTTTAAAAAAAACAAAAAAAAAACTAACCGATAGTAAAAGTATACTTCTTTAGGCCATTCCTATTTACTGCCATGACTAATAAATTTGGGAAGGTCTGTGAAAATTCCTATGGGCTGATATTTTCTTAGCCATTATTCAAGACTGCTCAAAATTTATATTCTAAGATGATCATTTCATTACTATTAAACTCTAGATCACGTTCCTAAGTTTCCAAGAGTTTGCTGAATTGTTTTTCTCTATTATCTGTTTCCTTGGGTTACTTCCATTTTTTTCTTTCTTGTCCTATAAAAATTGATTTCCTAGGCTTTCTAAATGTGATTGATAATGTGAGAGTACTAAAATGACTTTTCTTAGACTTTGGTAGGCTTACATTTAGTACAAATATTGTCAAGGGCTTCCTAAAATATATAACTAATATACTTTCTACATTTCTTTTAGTAAAATATTCTAAACTTAAGTATTTTATTTCATTAAGGTTAAGATTTGTCCTGTTAAGATTTTTTTTATCTTTTAAATTACTTGTGGCCGGGTGCCGTGGCTCACACCTGTAATCCTAGCACTCTGGGAGGTCGAGACCAGCCTGAGCAAGAAGGAGACCCCGTCTCTACTATAAATACAAAGAAAATTAACCAAACAACTAAAAATAGAAAAAATTAGCAAGGCACAATGGCGCATGCCTGTAGTCCCAGCTACTCGGGAGGCTGAGGCAGGAGGAGGATGGCTTGAGCCCAGGAGTTTGAGGTTGCTGTGAGCGAGGCTGATGCCACGGCACACTAGCCCAGGCTACAGAGTGAGACTCTGTCTCAAAAAAAAGAAAATTACTTGTTTGTTGCATTATTAAGAATTGGATGGTTTCCTTGATTGAGTTTGTTCGTTTCTCCAGTGGGTAACTTTTATCTGACCTTTAGGTCTAATATTGTTTGGTTTGTCTCCTGAGCTTTGGAACATTTTCGAAAAAATAAGCCTCTTGAAGAAAGAGCTTATTATCCCTAAAAATGATTAGACCACAAATGGGAAAAATAAAAATCAAATATCATCCTTGAAATGTGGATTTCAGTTTTTTAAGGGCCCTTCTCCTCTATTTCTGATAACCATTCTTTCCAGTCTATCCCTCTGCTTCTCTGTCATAAGTTCTCAACCCAAAATCCTCTTATGTTTATACCAGAATTACATTTAGTTCATAAGTTGAGGAGAATTTGTATTAAAGAATGGGAGTTATTTTTATAATATAATCAAATTGGTTATTTTATCAGAAAATTGGTTTTTATAAATAGATTTTTGAATCCAGCAAACTTGTTTTGCTTACTTATTAAAATGGTCTGTAAATTTTCTTGTATTTTCCAAGGAATAATATATGCAGTGGCAATTTTTCTTCTTCCTTCCTTTCTTTTATTTATTTATTTATTTTTATTTCAGCATATTATGATGGTACAAATATTACGGTTACGTGTATTGCCCATGTCCCCCTCCTCGAGGCAGAGCTTCAAGCATGACCATCCCCCAATCATTGCACATCTCACTCATTATGTTTGTATATACCCATCCCCTCCTTCCCACTCCAACCCACCCGACACCCGATAAATGTTATTCCTATATGTCCACTTAGGTGTTGATCAGTGAAACCAATTTGCTGGTGAGTACATGTGGTGCTTGTTTTTCCATTCTTGAGATACTTCACTTAGTAGAATGGGTTCCAGCTGTATCCAGGAAAATACAAGAGGTGCTATATCACCAATGTTTCTTAAAGCTGAGTAGTACTCCATGGTATATGTTTACCATATTTTATTAATCCACTCGTGTATTGAAGGGCACCTGGGTTGTTTCCACAACTTTGCAATTGTGAATTGTGCT
>VBSM01002121.1:1934038-1998609 GCA_008086735.1 Cheirogaleus medius | reverse complement strand
CTAGCCAAAGGTGTGTCAATCTTGTTTATTTTTTCAAAGAACCAACTTTTTTTTCGTTAATCTTCCGTATAGTTTCCCTGTTGTCAATTTTATTTAGTTCTAATTTGATCTTAATGATTTCACTTCTTTGCTGGGTTTAGGGTCGGTCTGTTCTTCTTTTTCCAGCTCTTTGAGATGATTCATTAGGTTGTCTATTTGTGATCTTTTCGACTTTTGAATATATGCATTTATGGAAATAAACTTTCCTCTCAGGACTGCTTTAGCTGTGTCCCGCAGGTTTTGATAACTTGTGTCTCCTTTGTCATTTAGTTCAAAGAATCTTTTGATTTCCATCTTGATTTCCTCATTTATGAAGTGATCATTCAGTAGAAGGTTGTTTAGTTTCCATGACTTTGTGTAGAAATGAGAGTTCCTGTTAGGGTTGATTTCTACATTTATTCCATTGTGATCTGAAGAGATACATGGTATAATTTCTATTATTTTAAATTGTTTGAGACATGATTTATGTCCTAGGATATGGTCAATCTTAGAGAATGACCCATGAGCTGATGAGAAGAATGTATATTCAGTGGTTTTGGGGTAGAATGTCCTGTAAATGTCAGTCAGGCCCATTTCTTCTGGAGACCTGTTTAAGTCCATTATTTCTTTGTTGATTTTCTGTTCGGAGGATCTTTCCTTTGCTGTCAGTGGGGTTATAAAGTCTCCGACTATGATGGTGTTGTTGTTTATCCATTTGTTTAGATCAAGTAGAGTTTGCTTTATGAATCTGGGTGCACCTAGATTGGGTGCATTTATATTTAGAATTGTTATGTCTTCTTGTTGAACTGTACCCTTCACCATTATATAGTGATATTCTTTGTCTTTTATTACTTTTGTTGATTTAAAAACTAAGTTATCTGTAATCAGCACTGCCATGCCAGCTTTCTTTTGGCTTCCATTTGCTTGAAATATTGTTCTCCACCCCTTTACCTTTAGTCTAACTGCATCCTTGCAGGTTAGATGTGTTTCCTGAAGGCAGCAGATACTTGGCTTGTGTTTTTTTATCCATTTGGCCAGCCTATGTCTCTTGAGTGGGGAGTTCGAGCCATTCACATTTATTGAGATAAATGATAGGTGGGGCAAATTTCTGTTCATTATGTCGGGTTGAACTTTGTTGCTTTGTTTTTTCTCTTGAGCCTTTGTGATATCTGGGCTTTGATCTTTAGCTTTTGAGTAGATTTACATTCGTGAGTGTTTATTGTGCTGATCCGTGGGTAACACTATTTTGACTACTTCTTGGAGGGCTGGTCTTTTCTTGGTGAATTCCCTCAGTCTTTGCTTATCTGAGAATGTCTTGATTTCTCCTTCGTATACAAAACTTAGTTTTTCAGGGAATAAGATTCTAGGCTAGGCATTATTCTGTTTCAGAAGGGTGAGAATGAGGCCCCAGTTTCTCCTTGCTTGGAAAGTTTCAGTAGAGAAGTCTGGCGTTATTCGGATTGGCTTTGCTTTGTATGTTACTTGCTTCTTTCATCTTACAACTCGTAGAAGAGCCTCTTTAGTTGATACTTTGGTCAGTCTGATGACTGCATGTCGTGATGTCTTTCTGTTTGCATTGAATCTCCTAGTGGTCCTTTGAGCTTCTTCAACTCGAATATCGAGATTTTTACCAAGGCCTGGGAAATTTTCCTCTATTTTATCTTCAAATAGCTTATCCAACCCTGGAGTGTTTTCTTCTTCCCCTTCGGGTAACCCTATAACCCTCACCTTAGGTTTCTTCACATAATCCCACATCTCTTATAGGCTTTGCTCTTTTCTCTTGTTTCTCTGCTCTATCTCTGTGACTGATTTATTTAATTGGAAGGTGTTATCTTTTATCTCTGAGATTCTTTCTTTTGTTTGATCTACCCTGTTCTTGAGGCTGTTTGATGTACCCTGTTCTTGAGAATTTGTATTAAAGAATGGGAGTTATTTTTATAATATAATCAAATTGGTTATTTTATCAGAAAATTGGTTTTTATATATAGATTTTGAATCCAGCGAACTTGTTTTGCTTGCTTATTAAAATGGTTTGTAAATTTTTTTGTATTTTCCAAGGAATCATATATGCAATGGCAATTTTTCTTCTTCCTTTCCAAACCTCATACTTGTTTATTCTTGAATAGAAGTGGTGAATATGGGACCTTGTTTTTTCCCTGAATTAAAGAGATTCCTAATATATAGGTTTTCTGTTAGAAAGTTTCTTTTTGTTGCTAGATCGATGGAAGTTTTTTTGTTAAGTGATAAATCAATATATAATCAATAATCATTGATTATTCACACAATAACATTTTGTGTATCCACTCTGTTATTAATGGATTTCGGAGCACTTTCAAATTTTTGGCTAGTATAAATAGGGCTTCTATGGACATTTTGGTGAATATATTTACATATTCTCTTCAAACTAGGTATTTAATTATTAGCACATAAGATATGCATATACTTTATGATATGCATATGCTGTAGTGATGTTGCCAAACAATTAAGTTGTTGAACTAATTTACATTCTTACTAGCAGTGTTTGAGTACAAGGTTGCTGTACATTCTTGTTGGGGATTGATATTTAACTATTTCATTTTAGCTATTCTAGTGCGTATGTTGATTGCATAATATGCTGTTAATCTACCTTTCCTTGATGATTCCGTACATAAACACCGTTTTCATATGCTTATTGGCCATTTTTATAATTTCTTTTTTGAAGTGCCTATTCAAGTTTTTGTCCTTTTGGGTTGTCTGCCTTTTTCTTGTTGATTTGTATATTATAAATACTAGTCCTTTGTTGGATTTATGTACTATAAATAGCTTCACTTAAGGGTAGATTTTTTTTATTAGTTATTCAGTTTTTTTCTATTTCCTTTTGAAATAATTTTAATAACTTTTTTCTAGAAAGTTGTTGATTCATCTAAAATTTCAAATCTACTGATATAAAGTTATTTATTCAATCTGTTATTTTTGGTATCTTCTCAATTATCCTAGGAAATTATTAGTTATTATCTCTTTAAATATTGCATAAACAAGCATGTATGATTATATGTGTATATTTTTATTACAACTGGTAGCATGCTTTACATACTGTTTTGTAGCTTGTTTTCTTCATTTACTATTTCTTGGAAATCCTTGCATTTCAGTACGTCTGGAACTCATCATTTAAAAAAATTTCATAGTATTTAATAATATTATGTGATCATTTATTTACCCAATGGTATATTGATGAGCATTTGAATTATTTCTAGTCTTTTAATGTAAGAAGCAAAGCTGCAATAATGATAAATTCATAAAGTGGAACTTCTAGTTTTATAAAGTCCTGGACTGCTACCTTATTAACTTCTATGTTTATTGTTCTGTTTTTAATGTTTTAAGTCTTTTAAAAACAAGTATAATTCACATGCAATAAAATTCACCATTTTAAAGTGTACAATTTAGTGGTTTTTACTTTGTTCAGAGTTGTACCACCATTACCACTATCTAACTCGATAACATTTTCATCATCCCAAAAAGAAACCCTATACTCTGTAGTTGCTCTGTATTCCTGCCTTCCCTCCAGCTCCTAGCAACCACTGATCCACTTTCTGTCTCTATGTATTTCCCCGTTCCGGACATTTCATATAAATGAAGTCATACAAAATGTGGTCTTTTGTGTCTGCTTCTTTTACTTAGTATAATGTTTTCAAGATTCTTCTATGTTATGATGTATGTATCTGTACTTCATTCCTTTTATGGTTATGTAATATTCCATTGTATGGATATACCATATTTTAGTTGATGGATATTGGGCTCATTTCTACTTTTTGACTATTATGAGTCATGCTGCTATGAATACTTATGTCAAATTTTTGTTTGGACATATGCTTTCAATTCTCTTGAGTCTATACCTAGGAGTAGAATTGCTGGGCTATATAATAAGTCTTTGTTTAGCTATTTGAGGAACTGCCAAACTGTTTTTCGTAGCAGCTTTACCTTTTTATATTCCCACTGGCAGTGTGTGAGGGTTCCAGTTTCTCCACATCTTTATCAATCCTTGTTATTTTTCTTAATTTTTTTTTTTTTAATTATAGCTTCTTGGCTGGGCGTGGTGGCTCACACCTGTAATTTTAGCACTCTGGGAGGCAGAGGCAGAAGGATTGCTTGAGCTTAGGAGTTTGAGACCAGCTTGAGCAAGAGCAAGGCCCCATCTCTACTGAAAATAGAAAAATTAGCCGGGTGTGGCAGAGCGCGCCTGTAGTCCCAGCTACTTGGAAGGTTGAGGCAGTAGGATTGCTTGAGCCCAGAAATTTGAGGTTGTGGTGAGCTATGATGACGCTATGGCACTCTACCCAGGGTGGCAGATCAAGACTCTGTCTCAAGAAAATAATAATAATAAACAAATAAAAAATAAATAAATAAAAATTATAGCTTCTAATGAATGTGAGATGGTATCTTGTGGTTTTGATTTTCATTTTCCTAATGACTGATGATTTTGAGCAGATTTTCATGTGCTTATTGTTATTTGTATGTCTTTTTGGAGAAAAGGATCTTTTGCCCATTTTTTTTTTGGGTAATTTGTCGTTTTATTGTTGAGTTGTAAGAGTTATGTTTATAGAAATATTTGTAGTATGTATGCTGATAAATAGCAAATATGTCGCGATATGTTCTTTTAAGTCTGTGAGAGAAAAAATGCTAACTCCTAATAGAAAAATGGCCAAAAAATATAAAAAAGAATTCACAGAAGGATAAATACCAATAGCTAATAGTAAAAAGAAAAATGTATTAATGAAGTAAATGCAAATTGGAATAGTGACATGTTATTTTTTCCCTATCATATTTAAAAAAGTGTGATGCCTTTTGTGGGTGAAATTCTCAAGTAATAGTGGAAATGTAAATTGGTATTATCTTTGTGGAGGATATTTGACAACACTTAAAAAATTTGATATATTTATATAATTTGAATCAGTAGTTTTCTCAGAATTCATCATGAGAAAATAATCATTATTTTGCATATAGATTAAGTACAGTAATCTTCATCCCAGCATCATCTTTAATGGTGTAAATTTGGAATCAACCATAAAGGATGGTTGATTATATATAGTAGAATATTTTACCATTATTAAAATTTATATTTTAAAATATGGATAATTGTTCTTCATATAATGCTAATATTAAGTCAAAAATAGTTAGATATAAAGCTATGTAAAAGAGTATGATAACAATTTATGTAAAACAACAGTCAGCCACACAAAACCATCAAACATACACACATACATACCTTTGTATATAGAATAAGAGTGAAAAGAAATACCCCATCATATTGACAGTGATTATCTTTGGGTGGTAGAATTAAATTTGATATATATTTTCTACTTTTTATTAGTTCTGAATTTTTTAGATTTTCAAAAATAAATATATATTGCTTTCTAATTAGACAAAAAGTATAATAATTATGAATAAGATATTTTCATACAGATAAAATGGATTGTTATGGCACAGTGAGAATTTTTTCCATATAGCCTTGGAATTTTCTTCCTTTGGTTAAAGTGTTGACAATTGTGAACTAGTTTGCTAAGGGATAGGGAAGCAGCATTGAAATGGAGTAGTTTAAATCCCAAAGATTAATAAAATACCTAGGCAAATAGTGTCCAATAACTCTTCATATGTATTGCTAACTTGTCAGTAGTTCAGTTAACATCTGTGAAGTGATAACTTTGTTTTTCTTTCCCCGTTGCTTATAGGCTCCCATTCCATCATTTGCTAAGCCCATGTAAATAGTTCACTGTTGTAGAGATAAGTACTGGGCCCATTGAGTAGTTCTCTCTCACTCTGATCCTCTTTGAAAACCTATCACTTTTGCCTTTAAATAATACATTTTTTAAAATTACTATTGTTGTTTTTTTAAGTGGGATTTCCCTAAATAAGGAGAACCATCTCCCTGGTTTTAGGATCATGGTCTCTTTAGTTATAATGGAGTTTTCATCGCTTCTCAACCTTTTGGCTAAGATTAAGTAGGAAGTTTTCATATTATATCTAGAGTGAAAATCAGAGTTAATTCAATCTTATTTTGTGTTTCCTGTATGCTATCATCGTGATATTAGGTGTATAACAAATAATGAACTGGGATCCTTGCCATTCTGTGGTTCTCAGTGAAGACTTTATCTTATAGTATAGGGGTAGAGAATGTCATAGTATTAATAAATAAAAGAATGTGCTTAGAGGTCAGACTTCATGGGTTTAAATACCTGCTCTATAATTTACCAGTTTGTTATTTAGCCTCTTAATAGCCTCATCTGTATAGTAGAATTAATAGCACGATCCTCTGTCACTCTGTTTCCTTCTCTTTTCCCCTTTTCTTCACTGAACTTTTCACTTCTGAGACTTATGTTTTTTGGTTCATTTATTCATAATAATGTAAAGTTCTAGGGGACATGTACTTTTTCTGGTTTACTCATGTATTTCTAGCATCTAGTATAGGGTCTGCTACATATTAGCTTTCAATAATTCTCTTCCTTCTCCTTGGGAACATTCTTCCTACATATATCCAATTCAGGGGTCTTTAAACTTTTTAAACAGAGGGCCAGTTCACTGTCCCTCAGACCGTTGGAGGGCCGGACTATAGTTTAAAAAAAACTATGAACAAATTCCTGTGCACACTGCACACATCTTATTTTGAAGTTAAAAAACAAACGGGCAAAAACACCCACATGTGGCCCGCGGGCCGAAGTTTGAGGACGCCTGCAATAGATCATCACCATGCTTCATTTAGTTCCCTGCTCAAGCATCACCTCTTTAGAGAGGCCTTGCTAGATAACTTCTTCTATAAAATAGCACCCTTTAGTTTTCTCTATTTTATCCTGCTTTATTTTTCTTCATAATACTTATCACTACTGACATTATGTATGTTTTGCTTTCTTGCATATTTTTGGTCTTTTCCAGTACAATATTAGATCTATGAGTGCAAGGATTTTGTTTTGTTCACTTCTTTGTCCCCTGTTTCTTATCAGACATATTAGGGCTTGCTGGATGAATAAATGAATAAAATTATTCCATATATGGATGAATAAGTAAATGATTTACTTTATAGGGTTGTTATGAATTTGAAATGAAAATTCAAGTGTTGTACTTCCACAGTGACCAATATAAGTAGACACTTAATAAATGTTAGCCATATGATAATGTCACTCAGAATTTCTGATTCTTACAACAAATTTGCAAGAGTAGTATTTTTATTACTATTTTATAGATGAGAAAATTGAGGCTCAAGATTTAGTTAGATTTAGATTTAGTCTGGCTTGTAAGGGGTATTTCTGGGATTTAAACTCTAATTTGCTTAGTTCCTTAACTACAGCTCTTTTTATTCTGCTACATTACTCTCAAAGAAATCAAAGGAGGCTTCATGGAGAAGGTAGCATTTGAACTGGCTTTGCAAAAGATGAATGGGAGTTTGCTTGGCACATAGTGGAGGGAAATGGATTCTAAGCAGAGGGAACACCATGGGCAATGACATGATTTATGGTTGTGCAGGTGCATTTCTGGGAAAGAATTTGTCACTGGCACACATGCTATAGACCTGAGTTCTCCAAAATGGTAGCCGCATTTGGCCATTTAAATTAATTAAGGCTAAGGTAAAATTTGTTCTTCAGATATACTAGTTGTATTATAGGTGCTTGGTAGCCACAGGTAGCCAGTGGCTACCACACTGGACAGTATTGATACGGAATATATCCATCATTGCAGGGAGTTCTGTTGCACAGCATTGTTATAGATAGTTAACACAAGACTAGAAAAAAGGACTCTAACAAATTGTTTACATAGAAGAGAATAGTGAATGGAAAAGAGCCTAAAATTTACCAAACTACAAATGCTTTAAAATATGGGGTGGCAGGGTGGTTATTGGAAAATGTTAACTGATCAAGCTTTAAAAGGCCAGTTAGGCTTTTGGTGGTGGTGGTGGTTTTTGGGTTTTTTTTATAGATGGGAACTTAAGTTTATTTGGCTTGGATAGGGATACAAAACCAAAAACTTTAGGAATCTTGAAAAATCACTTCATGGATATAGATTAAAAATCATCTAATGCCTTCTCCCCTTGTCCCCCCATTAGCCTGGCATGCCAGACTGAGTGGAGGCATACACTTGGGATAGCCAACCCCTGATCTAGACTCTGATCCATTTAGATTGATCTCCTATTAGGCAAAGAATTGGCTGTACCTAATATGGATTGGTAATCATCCATAAAATATATAAGAGTTTATATCCTGGCTCTTCTCACTTTATTAAAAGTACACATACATCTTCACAATATCCTTATGAGATTGGATTTATTTTCTCAGATTACAGAAGTAAGAGTACAGACTGATTTGTCTAATAACTATTATAAGAGGTGGCAGAGCCAGTATGGAGTTTCATATTTTCTGACTCAATAAGTCATGTGCTCCTCAAAGCACCTTTATAATAAGGCCACATCTCTTTAACCAGGATAAAAGTAATTTGAAACTCTTAGGACCAAGATGAGGAGAGCTGAGATGAAAGGTCAGATGAGAAGCCTTAGTGAAGTGACTGTTTTGGGAACAAAGAGTTGATCCTCAAAGTCATTGGAAGTGGAGCATGATGAAGGCAGTCTGCTAAAACTTTGGTAACTAACTTGATTTGCTTTACTGAAGAGCAATTGGGTGAGAGATTATTTTTGATGCTGGGAGTCTGATGTAGTATTGTAGGCAAAAAATGACCTGTGCTTGGACTTTGTTAGTATGAAGAGATTTAAGGGAGGTGGATTAAGCTACATTTTGAAGAAAAAATACACATAATTTGGCAAAAGTTGCATTATTCTAATAGGCTTAAAACATTGGTCTTCCCAATTTTACTCAGGATTGTGTCACCCTCTGGACTAATAACATGTTGTTTACACCTATATTGTAATAGTCATTATGGTCAAACTTCTTTCTTTCTTTCATTCTTTATTTTAGAGATAGGTGTCTCCCTATGTTGCCCAGGCTGGACTTGAACTCTTGGGCTCAAGCAGTTCTCCTGCCTCAGCCTCCTGAGTAGTTGGGACTACAGGTGTGTGCCACTGTACCTGGCTCAAACTTCATTATTTTTATGCATATTGTCTGCCTGTCTTACTAAATTTTGAGCAATTTGAGAACTGACCTTTTTGCATACTTTTCAGTACAAAATTAGGGTCTTCATAAATGTTTGTTGAACTGAAACTAATTATCTTAGACTATTCTATTTTATTCTCAAATTTAATAAATTATCAGTTTGTGACTGCTTATTTCTAGGATCCCTCAATCTATTTGTGTGTTTCTATGCTTATTTCCACTTCTTTCCCTACACTAATTCAAGTACCTGCCACTTGTTTTGTAAGCAATTGAGTAGTCTCTTAATTTTGTTGTTTTCCTCCAGTCCTTCAACACTCTAATCCAACCTGCACAAGACATCTAGCTTACTCTTCTTCAACTATTGCTATTATCATTTCACTTTTTCAGTGGCTTGCCATAGTCCACTGATTTAAGTGATATTGAATGCTCTTTATATCTAATTGGAACCTTTCTTCCCACAGCATTAAGGAGAGTTGTAAGGAGTTGAGTAGTTGCTGTAAGAATTGCTTATAGATGTGGTTAGCTTGCTATGAGATTATAAAGATTCTAAAACATAGAGGAAAATAAGAAATGACTTGAAAATAATGCAAATAACATATAATCAACCGATTGACAATGTGATTTAGTCCACAGATTCTGTAGAAATTCAGAGAAAAAGATCACTGAAGCCTTGGGTCATCAGACAGAGCTTCATTGGAGAAATTAATAGTTATTTGGGGGTCCTGTATCATTTATTCACTTTATTTATTTAGACCAAATTTCTCCCTGTTTTTCTGATACAAATATATAAGATTTTAGAGTAATGGTTCCATTTTGTTAGTATAAAAATATTTCCTATGTCAGAAGAATTCAGATGCTTATAAATAGATATTCTTATGCAAATGTCATTATTTTTAATGTTATTGGGTCTCTTTGCATTGTCTTGAAAATGCATACATCTGAGCTGTTTTTTCTGATCAGTTTATATTGTGGACATTTTGAAATCATATTGGAATAATTTGGGGAAAAGTAGAATTTGACAGACATTATGGCATTTAAGTATCTGTCATAAAATATAGGTTTTATACAGGAAAATGTATTAAGTTCAATTAGTATTAAACAGAGCTTGTCAAATATGTAGTAATATAGGTTCAAAAGTGCTATATTTATGTGTTTTCTATATGTTTAGCTGCTCTGTTTGTTCCTAATACAAAGAAATTTATATTTCTTTGTCTTTGAGATGATCTTTTGGATGAAAGAAATGTAGGAGAGTCATACAAAATAGTAAAAGATATCATGCTTTGAA
Organism: Cheirogaleus medius; assembly: GCA_008086735.1. NCBI lineage: Eukaryota > Metazoa > Chordata > Mammalia > Primates > Cheirogaleidae > Cheirogaleus > Cheirogaleus medius. The sequence continues at coordinate 1,988,241 of VBSM01002121.1, read as the reverse complement.
ATAATACTTCTAATTTTCCAGGGACTTATAAAAATGGAGGAAGTAAATTTTTACTATGAATTTTTAATGATTGAATTGATTACTTCTCTGATGACTGTTTTAACTAATTAATTCTGTAAGGCAACTCATTTGTATTAATGTGGCATGTCTAACACCTTACCTACCAGTTATTCAACTCATATCTATTCTCAGTCTGTAAAGAGGGCTATATATATGAACCCACACTTACTATTTTTTACTTAAACTGTATTTACTTTTACATTCTTGAACAAAATGAATAAGTTTTTTTTTTATGCATGAGTTAATTTCATAACTCCCATACCCATTCCAGTTTCTAAGAGCCTGATTTACAGGCTCTCAAAAATCTTTTCCCTTCCAGTGTTAATTTAATTAATTAGCCTCTTTCTAATTTGGAACCTCAGTTTGAAAACACATGTGTTTGATTTGGCAATAGCCTGGATATCTTACTTTAAATGAGATCATGAAGCTTTGATTTTAGATGATCACAGAAGTGTTCGCTGAGCAGCATCTTCGTAGCTTGAGGAAACAGGAAAACAACCTTTCCACTAAGATTATGATTATCCTTGATAGTCGCTTTTACTATAGTTAGGTGCAGGCTGTACCAATTCCAGTTTAAACAACTGGACTCTGATCTTGTTTTTGTTCTGATTAAAACGTTTATTTATATGTTCAGGAATACAGAGGCAAAACCTGTTAACAGCTGTAAATTTGGTTGATTAAGCTGTGTGTAGACAAATTTACTAGGGGGAACTGTTCCCTAAAAATTCCAGTTCACTTACATATGAAGTTAGTCTGGCTATTTCTCACCAGTTTCCATCATTTCCTGCCAAGAATAATAAACATTTTCTTGCAGAGCATTGACACTAAAGGTTAGAAGTGTTCGGTGTTTTATCAATCACACTGAGCTGTCATGAATCTCAATAAACAAACAGATATCTATGTAGATGCCTGGAGAAGCAGTTAGACCCTAGAGAGATCATTTCTTTCAGACAGTATTCCAGACCATTTCAAAGTAGGTGAATGTCAATTATGAAGCAACATTTATTGTAATGGAAATTATGGATGCTTGGGTCTACATTTTCACTTACTTACAGAGTTCAGGGAAACTCCTGCTTTTAGTGGATAATTATAGGCTGGAGCCAGAAAGTATGTTTCCTTAATTTGGTATAACTGTAGAAGCTATTATAATGTAAATGTTATAATAAAGGTGGGTTTAGTAATTTAAATTTATAGTATTTAAAATTTCCCTATAGTGATCTGTCAGGCAAATTACAGCTCAGGGGCTGGCCCACAGCATGTTTTGTAGCACCCACAAGTTAAGAATGGTTTTATGTTTTAAATTATTGTAACAAAAGTAGAGAAAAATATGCAATCAAGACTATATATGTATATGTAGAGAGAGAATCTTCAAAGACTAAAATATTTATTATCTGGACTTAAAGAAAAAGTTTGCCAACCTCTGGTCTGTATTAGTAGTAATAGTCATGAAGATGATCTGTTACAAGGATCTAAAATGTGTCATCAGTAAAGCAACAAAGCAGGCTGAAAATAAGATTTCATAGTTTTGGTATTAGGGTATTTTATTTCTTATTTAATATTAGAGTATTTTATTTCTTATTTTCAGGCAGTATATAAAATAGAGATAATACCAGTATCCTTATAGAGTTGTTAGGAACATTAAATCATAGCTTTTTGTAATTCCTTTTACACATGGAGGACAATAACCATTAGCTGTTGGTATTGTTATAATTATATGTCAAATGCCTGACAGTTGTTTCTATTTTGTTTTATGTGTCTTTTTTCCTGTTTTATCTCTGCCATATTTGTGTTATATTTAATTTTGTAAGTCACTTGAAAATCTTTTTGATTTTGGTTGCAATGCAAATTTTAAGTGCAGCAGTTTTGTTTCTGCTCCTATGGCTATGTAACAAATTACCTTAAAACTTGGTGACATAAAACAATCAGTTATTCCCAGCTACTCAGGAGGCTGAGGTGGGAGGATCACTTGAGGCCAGTAGTTTGAGACCAGCTTAGGCAACATAGTGAGACTCTGTCTCTAACAAAAAGGAAAGCTACTTGGGAGGCTGAGGTGGGAGGATTGCTTTTAGCCCAGAAGTTTGAGGCTGCAGTGAGCGAAGATTGCACTCCAGCCTGGGTAACAGAGTAAGAACCTGTCTGCAAAAAAAAGCCAGAAGAAAGCAATGATTTATTATGGTCACAGATTCTGTGGGTCAGGATTTGGGACAGGGCACAGCATGGATAGCTTCTCTTAGTTCCATAGTGTCTGAAGCTAGAAAACTCAAAGGCTAGGAGCTGTAATTATTCATTCATTCATGTCTGGCAATTGTTGCTGGCTGTTAGCCCCAGTTCTTCTCCACATGGGTCTCTCTATGTGATCTCTCTAAATGGACAAGTTTGGGCTTCCTAAAAAGGAGGGGTGTCTGGGCTCTTCCGAACAAGCATTTCAAATAGAGAAAGATAGGCAGTTGCTGTATCCTTTCTATGACATAGCCTTGGAAGTCACAGAACATCATTTCATTGTTCATCAGAATAATCATGAATCCACCTAGGTTCAAGGGGAGAAAAATAGACTCTACTATTTGATGGAAAGTGGCAAGATTCTGGAAAGAGCATGTGGGACCAGAAATATGGCTGAAGCCATTTTTGAAAATACTATCTACCACAATCATATTACTTTATTTAATAATCACTTATATAGCATGTAATCTATATGTTGGGTACTATTCTAAGTACTTCACAAATATTAATTCATTTGATCCATCACAGTCTTATTTTATGGATGAGGAAACTGAATTAGAATATTAGATTAACTAGAATACAGCTTTCTCTGACCTTGATGGAAAACAAAGAAGTTACTATGATATTTTAAAACTTGTATAGTATTATAAAACATTTAAAAATATTTCAAATGCAAATTTATATTTCCTGTACAAATCATATCAAAATGGATTTAAGAGAGGTGTAGTTTCTATTAAGTAGTTCTTAAATGAGTGCAAAGGTCAGGCCTTTAAGATTCCATCCTTATGTATTCTTGGAGCTGGAATGTGGTAACTAAGTCAGAATTTCTTTATGAAGCAGTACCCAAATGAAGACATAAGTTATGAATAATATTTTATGTGATAATAATCTTGGACTGACTTACGAAACTTGATTGATAAATTGATTCTGTGTCCTTTTATGAAAATAAATATAATATCTTGGTCTTGGTGTGATAATCTTACGTAATGGCTAATGGCTATCATTGTTGGTATTGAAATCAGAACTTTTTATTGATAAGGTTAGTAATTTGGGTTATTTTAAAATCTTTATTATTATTAAGATATTTTATCAGGGACAAAGATTTCTTTTTTCCTCCATCTCCTTCTTTTCTTTCTTTCTTTTTTTTGTTAACAGTTCATGGAGAAAAATAACTTTGCATGAGTGATTGTTAGACATATTTCAAGCCCTGTTTCTTTTTTTTCTTTTTTTTTTATTTGTTGATTCTGCTTTGGAGATTTATGAGTCTCTGACCAAGTTGCTTAGAGGCTTTAAAATCTTCTTTGTCTCTTACAACCCAGTAGTGCTATATTAAGGGTGGGCCAAAGTGACTTTTACCCTGGCACATTTGTGACACAGTTACACTATATCTGCTAGTCTCTACATATGAATGTATAGCAAATACAAGTTACACAGATAAGAAAAGGGTATTCTTGTTGGATTGTCAAAACCGAAATGGAGTGTCTAGCATCCTTTTTGAATATTTAAATGATATTTTTCTTTCTAGTTGGAAAATTTGGGGTATTCTTTAAAAACAATATTTAATTGGGAGTACATGGAGAAATTTACATGATCAAAACTTGCCAAATCTGAGACTCATTTTATTTGTTTAAATTTATTAATCTTAGTGATTTAGAGTACTTGTATACTCTAAATGTGAATGAACTGATTATATTGACTGGAATACATAATTTAGAGGGATGTGTCATTTCTTTTCAACTTGAAAATATTGTTAAGAACGTAATGCAAAAGAAAAAAAAAGGAGCATATAGATTTGGTACTATCTTGTCTACTGCTCACTCATTTATTTGAGAATGCCAAACTCTAAGCTCCAAACCATGGGGTGGGGGGCACACTTCATTTATGTGAGAGGTAGTGTAATGGGATGGTGAAGAGCAGGGGCTCTGGAGTTAGACTGACTAGGTTTATAACCCAGCCCTCCTGCCATTTGTATAATCTTGGACTAGTTACTTTATCATTCTGTGACTCAGTTTGCTTGTGTGTAACATGGATGAGTTATCTCAGTGGTAGAAATAGCATCTACCTCATAGTGTTATGAAAATTAAATGATTAAATATATGTAAAGTACTTAGGACAATGTTTAGCACATTGCAAAATCATAAATGTGAACTGTTATTCATTAATCCAGTCTTTCACTCACTCATTAAAGACACAATTTATTGAATACCTGCTATGATGGGGATACAAAGATGAATACTCTGGAGTTATGAGCGGTAATAATGAGGGAAGGCAGAAGTATATTATAGCCATTACGACATAGAGAAGGAGTGATATATGTTATAAAGCAGATATGTCAAAGTGCTATGGAAAGAAGATTGAGGGTTGTTTTGTTTTTGTTTTTTTGTTTTTGAGGCAGAGTCTCTGTAATTCCTAGAGTGCAGTATCATCATCATAACTCACTGCAACCTCAAACTCCTGGGCTCAGGTGATCCTCCTGCCTCAGCCTCCCAAGTAGCTGGGACTTCAGGTGTGTGCCACCACACCCGGCTAACTCTGTTTTTTGTAGCGACAAGGGTCTCGCTCTTGCTCAGGTTGGATTGAACTCTTGACCTCAAGCAGTCCTCCTGCCTCAGCCTCCCAGAGTGCTAGGATTATAGGTGTGAGTCACCATACCCGGGCAAAGATGGAGTTTTTGATAGCCTTAAACAATTATTTCACTTTTCTCTTTATTCACTTTATTCATCTAAACATGCCTTATCATTTATGGACTTTTTAAAATTCTTTAGCAGGAAATAACCTCTCCTTTCTTGGCATCCTTATATCATTTTATCTTACAGCAGTTATCATTTTCTAGCTTGTTAAATAATTATTCCTATCTCATCCACTTTACTTGAAGACTTAAACATTTCTGTATCACTGACACCCACTCAACACTTAAAAATGCTGCATAAAAATTTACTGGGTGACTCAAACAGCAAAACTGATTAAAATGCTTAGATATCAGCCTCTACCTCCATCTTCTTAAGGGCTTTTTAAAGGCATAAATAGGTAGAAAAATAGGCAGTTCGAGGGTGAAAAACACAAGATACATGTATAGCTCACCAACTGATAATTATCTGGGATTCTCTGGAGTAAAAAGCCCCAGTTTGTAGCATTTTCTATTTTCCTTGATAGGAATACACCCACCGTGGCCTGTCAGGCCCCTAACATGACATCACTGCATATGGAGTTGGGAAGAGATGTGCAGCAGAACACCATTATATAGTAATCCCATCAATTAGATGCAACAGACGTTAAGTAACCCTAAGAGCAAAGATAATAGTAAAATGTTGTAACATTATTAACAAACAATGAGTTTTGAGTATTTTTTATCTTTGTTTTAATAAAATTTAATTGTGCATTTATAAACTTTAACTTTTAATGATGGCTTTGTTAAACAACTGGCTTAGAAAATTCCTGAAAATTTAACAATCAGCCCTTGTGAACCAGTATAAGCTGACTCACATATCTTTTTATCCAGGCCCTACTGTTTACTGACTGTGTGACTTCGGCTAGTAATTTCACTGCTAGAATCTATGCTACGGAAATTATCTGCAAATTATAAAAAGCACAAAGACATTCATCACAACATTATTAATAATAGCAAAAAGTTGGAAGGAATCTAATTGTTTGAAGTCAATTGTGGTTAAGTAAATTAATTGGAATGCTTTCTGGAATTAAGAGTGACTTCTTTGAAGGCTTTATAACATGGGAAAATGCTATAAGGTTAAATGAAAAAGGAAAAAGAAAGAATTCTAAACATCTAATTTATGTATAATTATTAAAATTTAAGAAAATATAAATATGCCAATGAAGAGGAAATGTCAGTGTTTGGAGATGGTAAGGACATGGTTTTGTTCTTTTCTTTATCCTTTTCTTCATCTTCTAAATTTCTAATAATAAGCATATTTTATATATATAATGAAAATATAATAGCATTTTTGTCACAAAACCAAATTCTAATTAATAGTTATAATTTTTGTTGAATTAAAAGATATTATCAAAATAAATCTGTTTTAGAAATTAAATATTTTCCTCTAGCAACCAATAGAACATATACAAATTGAATTTGCTTTTTACAGATAAATGCTGAATTCATTTTTGCCTTGAGATTTTATATACTAGATTTTCGTGGACAATTTTGAATTTTTATAAAAGTATCCTACATTAAAAATAAATTTTAACTACAGAATTACCTATTTTAAAAACTGCTTAGGTAATTAAACAGCATGTCACTTTAAGAAAATTGAAGGTATATTCTTCTAAAATTGAGTCTGGGTCTTGTGTGTTCCACATTTCTGTCTAACCTGTGCATTGTTAAAATTTTATTTGACCATTTATAGCTCATCTTACTTTGTGAGGAATTTCTCAGACTTTTTCAAATTATCTTCAACTATAAGCAAATAATCTAATTTTACACATTTCCAGAAAATATTTTTAACCTTTTTTTTTTTTTGGTGCCATGACTTGGATATTTTAACTATTTTTCCTGTCCCTTTTTAGTCAATAACTGGTTAACATTAGTAGACAATTTAGACATCGTAAGCTTCTGTGTAATTTTCTCCCTAAAGATTAAGAACTGATGAAACAAATCACTTAAGTCATACCTTGTAGAAGGAAAATGCTTTTTTTGATGACTTTTTAAAAGTACTAATTTAAATGTCAAAGCAAGTTCTATTAAGTTTTTACCCTTATTCCAAGGTTGTAATATCTCTTATCACTTTATTTATTTGGTGAGGATGGGTTTCAACAAGGATTTGGTTTTTAAAGTAATACTCTATATTTTTATGGGGGAGAAATTGAAGCATTCCATGATCTCTTGAACTCAGTGATCTTTCCCTCCTAGGAACTCCTAGTACTTCTTTTTGTTCCTTTTGTGTTTTTGTCATGTACTATGTTAACCTTTTAAATTATTTAGCTTTTTATGTGTCTGGATTGTGTCTTTAAAACGCCATAAACTCCTTGAGGTCAGAGACTTGTGTGTGCCATGGGGTATACAGAATGGGTAAATTAGCTTTGGGGTAAATTAGCTGAGGTCAAAGCCTAATTCTTCAGCTTTCCAGCTATGAGACTTTGAGTAATTATTGTTTGGGCCTCAGATCCATCTCAGAAATGAATATAATAATCCCTAGCTTGTAGAGTTGCTGAGAGGATTAGAGATAAAATATATAATGTTCCTGGTAGGTAACAAGCATTCAATAAATGATTAGTTATTACACATTTAGTAATAATTGAGTGGATGACTGCTTCAGGGAAAATTTGAATGGCTGATTACTGAAATAGCCACTAAACACACACAAAAAATAAAATAAAATAAAATAAAAATAAATCTCCATCAAAACAGTTTAGAGAAATTGCCAGATTATAAAGGAAACTTGCAAGGAAACTGAAAAGGAGTGAATAAAGAGATAGAAGCAAACCTACAGAGTACTGCCTCATTGGAGAAAATACTTTCAGAATGTTGGAATGAATGATTGACAGTGGCAAATTCTACAGAAAATTCAAATAGGAAGAAGGTTGTGAATTGGTCATCTTTGTTATTTACTAATTTCTATTGGTATTCTTTTTATGATCATTATTGACAAACATATAGTACTGAATATAAGACATACTGTGAAGGAAAATGATTTAGATGGTACAGTTGACCCTTGAACAACAATGGGTTTAAATTATATGGGTCCACTTACACTCAAAATTTTTTTTAATCAAACATAGATAAAAAATACAGTATTCCTGCTGGACTATTAATAATACTGTACTGAAAATACAGTATTCTTGCCAAATACTATTAACTAGAATCTGGTTTTGTGACAAACCTTCTTGGGAGGCTGAGGCAGTAGGATTGCTTGTGCCCAGGAGTTGGAGACCAGCCTGGGCAACATAGTGAGACTTGTCTCAGGAGGAACAAAAGGCAGTTCAGACTAACTTGTTAAACACAGCATTTCCTTTACACACAATGTGTATGTGTAAAAAAACCCCACAAAACATTAACAACATTAACAACAACAAAAGAAAATACAGTATTCCTGGGATGTGAAACCTGGGTATAGGGGAGGGCTAACTGTGGGACTTGAGTTTGAGGGAATTTTGGTATACAAAGGGTCCTGGAACCAATCCCCTGCATATATCGAGGGACACTGTGATTCTATCATTTAGGATTAGGATGGGCTGGGCATGGTGGCTCATGCCTGTAATCCCAGAACCTTGGGAGGCCCAAGTAGGAGGATCACTTGAGCCCAGGAGTTCCAGTCTGCAGTGAGCCATGATCATGCCACTGCACTACAGTCCGGGCGACAGAGTGAAACTCTGTCTCTTAAAAAAAAAAATAGGATGACTGCATATAACAAAAAAGGAGACATCTATTTTATTGGTACCTGCTCCTTAACATGTTGTCACATTGTCTAAGATAGCTGCTAGAGCTTCCGCTGTTGCATCAGTATTACAGGTAGGAGGAAGGAGAGAAGATCAAGAGTGTGCTCCTTCCCTTTAAGGACACTTCTGGGAAGTTACACATAACACTTTCTCTTTGGCTAAAATTTAGTCACATGGCTACAACTAACTGCAAGAATGACAACCAGGACATACTGTCTTTTGGCTGGACATCAATGTACCTAGATAAGAATTGGGGTTCTTATTGCTAGGAAGAAGAGGAAAGTGGGCAGTGGGGGGGCAATTCATCATCTGTGCTGCAGTAACCATTTTTATTTTAAATGTTGTAATATTTATTAGGTAATTGATAATGTGTTAGCATTTTTTTCATTCTAAAAAATACATAGAAAATTTGAGTTTCTTGAGATCATTCATGGAATATATTTTAGTTACCAGTCCAGATCTAAATAAGGTTATGAGCATGGTCCCAATCTTATGGCGTTCTTTTTCTTTTTAAATGTTTGAACTGTCCTATATTTTTAAAAAATCACTTAAAATTAGTTTTAAAATTACACTAGAAATACACTTCCTTTTAGAAAAAATTAGGAAATACAGAGGACTAAAAAGTAGAAAAAAACTACCTAAATTGAACTGTCCATCATTAACATTTTTGGTGAACACCTGTTCAGATGTTTTCTGTTACTGTGTAAAGATTCATTGTGTGTAACACGTACAGAGTTTCAGTTTGGGGTAATGAAAAAGTTCTGGAGATGGACGGTGGTGATGATTGCACAAAAATGTGAATGTATAGAATGCTACTGAATTATATACTTTAAAATGGTAAATTTTATGTATATTTTACAGCATGAGATAATACTCAACATATTACTTTATAATCTTTTTATATTCAACAATGAAAAGAGAACACTTTTCCGTGTAAATATATTTTTGCAGCATGATTTTTGTGGCTGAACATTTATTTCATTTTTTGGATGTACCACCTTTTATTGAGGGAAATGTTGAAACGAATAAACAAGAGTCTTAGCCCTTTCCTTTTAAAGTGGATTCACAGAGAGCTTTGTGATGCATGGCAGAGGACCTGGAGAAATAACCAGATGTTGGAAACTAAAAACTCCCCTGGGTCCTTTACACTGTGTCTGCCTTGTTCAAATGACTCTCTAAATAAACTGCTTTACTGTTCTGATGTCAACATGGCAGCTTTGCTTTTTCTTTTCACATATAATTTTTTTTATTGTCTACAGGATGTTTATTCCAGACTATTGGTTCTCTTGGATTCCTTCCCAACTAAGTTAATGTCATATTAGAGGAATTGGGGCAAGAGAAGCATAGTTGGAGAATATCACACCCTGAGAAATGATTGCTTCACACAAGGATCAGATGCCAGTGGTGGCAGGCATGACTAGCATTTTGGCATTGCTAAGCCACTCTCAGGAAGATTCCTTTCTGATTGGAGGTCTGGGAGATACTGTTTACCCCACAGCCAGGATGCTCATCATTTTTCCACACCTTCATTGTCACAGAATTATTGTCCTTCCAAGTCCTCCCTGCCACTTTTGGGCCACCATTCTTTTCACCTGCTAAAAATACTCAGCCTCTTTGAGGATGCTTTTGGTACCTCACTAAACTAACTGTACTTTCTTTTCTGTGCTGTCATTGACAGTTTCCCCCCCAACTCCCCTGCACTCACTCTGTCTTCTTTATAGGCATACCTTGGAGATATTGTGTGTTTGGTGCCAGACCACCACAATAAAGTGAATATTGCAATAAAGCAAATATTGCCATAAAGAAAGTTACACAAATATTTTGGTTTCCCAGTGTGTATGAAAGTTATGTTTACACTGTACTGTAGTATAGTAGATGTGCAATAGCATTATGTCTAAAAAAATGTACATACCTTAATTTAAAAATATTTATTGCTAAAAAATGCTAACGATCATCTGAGCCTTCAATGAGTCATAATCTTTTTGCTGGTGGAGAGTCTTACCTCTGTGTTGATGCTGGTCAGAGTGGTTGTTGCTTAAGGTTGGTTTGCTCTGGCAATTTCTTTCTTTCTTTCTGTTATTTATTTACTTATTTTTTTGAGACAGAGTCTCACTCTGTTGCCCAGGCTAGAGTGCAGTTGCGTCATCATAGCTCACTGCAACCTCAAATTCCTGGGAACAAGTGATCCTCTGGCCTCAGCCTCCTGAGTAGCTGGGACCACATGTACATGCCACCATGTCTGGCTAATTTTTAATATTTTTCTAGAGGCAGGATCTTGCTATGTTGCCCAGGCTGGTCTTAAATTCCTGGGTTCAAGCAATCCTCCAGCCTCAGCCTCCCAAAGTGCTTGGATTACAGGTATGAGCCACTTTGCCTGGCTGCAATTTCTTAAAATAAACAACAATGAAGTTTGTTGATTGACTCTTGAATCAACTGAATCTTCCTTTCATGAAAGATTTCTCTATAGCATGAGATGCTGTTTGAGAGCATTTTACCCGCAGCGGAACTTCTTTCAAAATTGTAGTCAGTCCTCTCAAACCCAGGTGCTGCTTTATCAACTAAGTTTATGCAATATTCTAAATCCTTTGTTTTCATTTCAACAGTGTTCACAGTGTCTTCATCAGGAGTAGTTTCCATCTCAAGAAACCACTTTCTCTGCTCATCCATAGAAGCAAAACCTCATCCAATCAATTTTTATTATGTGATAGCAGCAATTCAGTCACATCTACAGGTTCCATTTCTAATTCTAGTTCTCTTGCTATTTCTACCATATCTGTAGTTACTTATTCTGAAATTTTGAACTCCTCAAAGTCATCCATGAGTATTGGAATCAACTTCTTCCAAATGTCTGTTAATGTTGATATTTTGACTTCCTCCCACAAATTGTGAATGTTCTGGATGACATCTAAAATGATGAATCCTTTCCAGAAGGTTTTTAATTTAGTTTGCTCAGATCCATCAGAGGAGTCACTATCTATGGAGCCTTACAAAATGTATTTTTTAAATAAGAAGACTTAAAAGTTGAAATTATTCCTTGACCCATAGGCTGCAGAATGGATGTTGTTTTAGCAGGCATGAAAATAACATTATCTCCTTGTCCATCTCCATCAGAGCTCTTGGGTGACCAGGTGCATTGTCAATAAGCAGTAATATTTTGAATGGAATCTTTTTTTTCTGAGTAATAGGTCTCAACAGTGGGCCACAAATATTCAGTGTAAAGAGATATGCTATCATCTAGGCTTTGTTGTTCCATTTCTAGAGCACAAGCAGAGTAGATTTTGCATAACTCTTAAGGACCCTAGGATTTTTGGAATGATAAATGAACATTGGCTTCAACTTAAAGTCACCAGCTACATTAGCTCCTACTTAGAGAGTCAGCCTATCTTTGAAGCTTGGAAGCCAGGCATTAACTTTTCCTCTCTAGCTTTGAAAGTCCAAGATGGCATCTTCTTCCAATATAAGGCTGTTTTATCTACCTGGAAAATCTATTGTTTAATGTGACTGCCTTCGTTAATGGTCTTAGCTAGATCTTGTAGATATCTTGCAGTAGCTTCTATATCAACACTTGCTGCATTACCTTGCACTTTTATGTTATGGAGGTGGCTTCTTAAACCTTGTTAACCAACCTCTGCTAGCTTCCAACTTTTCTTCTACAGCTTCTTCATCTCTCTCACCCTTCATAGAATTGAAAAATGTTAGGGCCTTGCTCTGGATTAGACTTTGGCTTAAGGGAATATGTCGTGGCTGGTTTGGTTTTCTATCTAGACCACTAAAACTCTATCAGCAATAAGGCTGTTTCACCTTCTTATTTGTGTGTTCATTGGAGTAGCACACTTAATTTCCTTGAAGAACTTTTCTTTTGCATTTATAACTTGGCTAACTGTTTGGTCTAAGAGGCCTGGCTTTCAGCCTATGCTTTCCTCACTAAACTTAATTGTTTCTAACTTTTGATTTAAAGTAAGAAATGTGAGAGTCTTCCTTTCCCTTTAACACTTACAGGTCATTATAGGGTTATTACTTGGCCTAATTCCAATATCGTCATGTCTCAGGGAGTAAGGAGACTGGAGGAGAGGGAGAGAGATGGGGCAATGGCCAGTTGGTGGAGCAGTCAGAACATACACACCATTTATTGATTAAGTTTGCTGTCTCACATGGCGTGGTTGATCGTGCATCAAAATAATTACAATAATAACATCAAAGATCAGTGATCACAGATCACTGTAACAGAAAAAATAATGATGAAAAAGTTTGACATATTGTGAGAATTACCAAAATGTGACACAGAAGCACAAAATGAACACATGTTGTTAGAAAAATGGTGCTGATAGACTAGCTGGACAGAAGGTTGCCACAAACCTTCCGTTTGTAAAAAAATGCAGTATCTGCGAAACATAATAAAGCAGAGCACAATAAAACAAGGTATACCTTTACTTGTACATCCATTTTTTCTCATTTTTCTTATAATATCCTTGACTTTTCAATTTTTTTAAATCATAATTTTGATACCTTTTTCTTTTATGCTAATTTTCTATCCACTTTCATCTCTCTTCTGAAATTCAGATGTTTCCCTCGCCAGTTATAATTTCTCTTTCTTTCCAGCTTATACACCAAATTTTTATCCTTATGCAGACTTGCAATTTCTGTGGGACAAGTTCCTCATTATCTTTCTCTTCAGTTTAAATTCCATGGGCTATAACTCTAATGTCTCTCTTGCTAACTAAGCTCTCGTGCACCATCATCATTCATACTTGCCTGGTACATTCCCAACCATCAGTGACTTAGCTTCTTCTGTGATTGCTCTGGAGCTGCTGAATTCATTGGGAGAAAATATAGAGCGAGGCACTATAAGTTCATGGGCACCCACCTCATCTGGCCTCTCAGCATTATCCTGAATGAGAACAATAAATAATAATATTGTTTTATTTCCTAAATAACTCTTAGCTATTCTTTATGACAACATATTTCACGTGGGGCATCTTCCAGTTTCAGCTCATGCCCATTGCCTCACACAGATCTTTTCTGGAGCACCTCACGTATAGTAGTTCTCACAGAACAATCTCAATCCCATGACCCTGTTTAATTTCCCTTATTACAGTATCACAATGTGGAATTATCTATTTATTTTTCATTTTAAATGTTCTACAAAAACTTGAGTATCACATGAACAGGAAACTTATCTTTCATTTTTTACTGTTGTAACCCAATGCCTAGAATAGTACCCAACACCTAGTAGGCACTAAGTAATATTTGTTCGTGAATGAATGACAATTTCAATTATTTCCCACTCTTCTCAAACATCTTACACATCAATTGTCTTGATACTCAGCAAACGACTACTTCTAAGTCAATGGGAAAAATAGAAATCTTCAGATGGAAAATTCCTTCCTCATCTTCCATCAAAACTGCGAACCTTCTCACTTTTTTTTCCCTTCATCCCTTCTGTTTTAAGACAAAAGGTTTTTGTTCTTTTCCTAAAGCTTTGGGTCCCATCCTCATCCACTTTAGAGGGATTTTGATTTTTCTCTGATTCTTTCTCTGTTTTAAATCCTGTATGAGCATGGACTTTGCAGTTACGTATACTTAGATTCAAATTTGAGGTTGTTACTGTAAAATCTTGGACAAATCATATAATCTTTCTCAACCTCAGTTTCTTCATGTGTTACTTGAAAATAATACCTATGCATAGAGTTGTTATGAAGATTAAAGAGATAATATCTTTAAAGTGCTAAGCACCGTAGCTCATACATAATAAGCACTCAAAAGAAAGGTCCTTGTATTATTTTTACCTCCCTTTCTACTGGCTCCTAACATTATTAAATGTCTCTCATCTTGAAAAATTGTTCTACTTGAACTACATATTTAGCAGTCTCTCTCTCTCTCTTCCCTATCACAGCTCTTCTTCACTTTTTACCTTCTATTTATTTTGGAACCCACATCAGGCTGGATTCCCAAGCATTTCAGATTTTATTCCTAATCTCAATACTTTCCCACTCCTCCCTCTCCAAGTCTGTTCTGCCTCCAGTGACTTCATTGCCCATAGTTCAAGTCAGAAACCTGGTAGAGGCCCTTGTATTCTTTTGCCCTCCTTACATTCCATCATCAGAGTTCTAATAATTCTACCTCTTAAATAGTTCCTAAATTTTTCTACATGCATTTGTCTTTGGATGCCACCATTCCAATCCAAGGCACTATCATCTCTCACACTATTATGACAATAACCTTCAACCGTTCACCCCTTTGCCGTACGATTCCACACTCCACACTGTAGATAGAGTGCTTTTCCAAAAAAATGCAAAGCTGATATTGTTATTCCCCTTTCTAAACATTCCAGTGACTTCTTTTTGTTCTTAGGGCATAGCTCTTCTTGATCAGGCCCTATCTACCTCTTCAGCTGTATGTTGTACCACTGGTCCCCTGTCCATGCTCTATTGAATTTAATTTCTTCCTGTTTCATTCAGCTTTCTCTTGCCTCTGTGCTTTTTCACATTCTGCTCCTTTGCTTCTTTCATGATCCCTCTTTGTGTAATTCCTTTCTAGCCTCTGGTTTCAACCTAAACTTTACTTCCTTAAGCTACCTTCCCTTAGTCTAGGTGTCTCTGTGGTCTATTCCATATTATTCTGTCATGATAGTGTTTGGTGCACTTTTCAGTTCCTTGTCTCCTCCCAAGATCCCGGAAGGCAGGTGTTATGTCCTTTTTGTTCTCTAGTGCAGTTCCTTGCCTATAGTAGATACTCAGTAAAATTTTGTTGAATGTTGTTGTTAAATAATTAATTCAGGAAGGAGAAAAACCATCCTATATAACAACATATGTTAGGACTTAGGGCTACATATGGTATTCCTCCTGTATTTAGCTTTGAGAATTTCCTTAAACATAAGTAAATGTGGAAAATAATAATGCTGCTTTTCAACACATGTTCTTATTTCTTTATCTTCACACATTCCCTTGTTTTTATATCTTTTATTATCTTTATTATTAAACACCGGATTTTTTTTTTCCTACTTGAATGCTTTTGAGTAAAAAGTGCCACTTAATATCAGCACTTTTGCCAATTTTCATTCAGTCTTCCAGCTGTATTTGGATGACATTTACATGGATAATTTTGTGTAGTTTTTCATCTATAAGTTGTGATAAATCATACAGTTTTCAATTCAGTGCATCCTAAAAGATAATGAAACCCACTGGGTTGTCTGGTTCTCCAACTAGCTAAATAGAAAGCACTAGGAGGGCAAAGGTACTGTTTTGGCTACTTTATAGCCCCTCCCATTGGTGCATGGAGATTGCTCAAGGGGAAACTGTTGATGGGTTAATGATCCTTTTCTTCCCTGTCACCATTGAGCTGAAGTAGGTTATGGGGCTGAATCATCCCTAGGGAAAAATAAGAGCTGGGAATATAACCTGCTAGCTAAGTTGCATTTTCTTCAAATTTATTTATGAAAGATTCTGGAAAGCAGTTGATATTAATAGTAATTGTGTTTGATTGTGTTGTTTCTAAGAAAGAAGTCTTTTTTTTTTTTTAAATAAATCTGAGATACAAATGAATCACTATACATTCATTTTCCTTGTCTCTCTTATGTGACCCCTGTTTGTTAATGTAGTTTGGGGGAGATTTTGTTCATGTTTTTAGGTGCCTTGGATCAGAAAAATAATTAGAAATAGTCCTAATCTTGAAATTACTGGCCTTTCATACCACTGGAAGATAGGATTTGTCCAAACTCTTATCTGACCCAGAACAGAGTAGACTTTTGTTTTTAGATCAGTAAGGATTATTAGCCTTCTTAAGCCTACAACAAGAATGTTGAAAAGATAGTTTATTTATATAACCTCATTTGATATAAAATTGACATCAAATAGAGTTATTTAAATAATGGGTGTCTTTTGTACACAGTTTCAGGCAGATACAGATATCACTCTTAGCAAAAAGGTAAATCTCTTGTTTTAAAGTTCCCCAGAGGAAGGTTATGTGGGCAGGGTAATGAAGTTCCCAAAGCAAAAGGCTGTTAGGGCTGAGGTTCCCAATCACCTGCAGTCCGCAGCCTGTTAGGGACCAAGCCACAGAGCTCCACCACCCCACGCCCCTCCAGTGGAAAAATTGTCTTCCATGAAACTGGTCTGTGGTGCCAAAAAGGTTGGGGACTGCTGCTTTAGGGAGAAAAAGTAAACCATTCTATTTTTTCAATTTTTTTTTCTGGTAATTGTCTATACGCAGAGAACCTGGAGGATTCACCTGAAGAGCTTGGGATGTCTAATGTAGGTTAGGCAAATGTACCATCACGCATCTTGGATTTCAAGCAGAAATAAGAGGAGGTTACTGAAAGGAATTACTTTTGGGCTTCCAAAATTAAATATATTCTAAATCCATATTGGGGAAAGATCTGCTTCTTGGTTGCAAGATGACCTTTGGTTCTTTTAGACTCTGATTAATTTAATTTACCCAGTTCTTTTCCCATATATAAATTAATCTATAGAGTCTATACTCATAGATTTGATTGTTATATCTCTTATTTTCAGAGTCTGACTTTTTCTTTTTTCTTTCTCATTTTAAAAATAACTTAAGGTACTTGTTTGGAAGATTGGCAGGATGTCAGTTTTATAGTGTTCAAAAATGAGCTGTTTTTGCTTTATGTACATGCTCAAATACTCTGTGAAAACATCAACTAATACAAGGAAAATTCAGATCTTTAAAAAGTGAAGAATTGTTTTCTCACAAATTAACATATGCTGCGTTATGTTCTTGAGTGAGATGTGAAAATAAGAAAATATAACATTAATCTCACCGTTGTTAAGTACTAATATACAAGGAAAGGGTCTTCTTATTACTGTTTTATAATTTTACCACTCCAGAAGGTTGATTCTAGCTGCCATTTATAACCCTTTTTCTATGGAGAAAATATATCCACAGTTTGACAGGGGACAGCAATCAGAGGAGTTTCTCCATTTCATCACTTGCATTCAATACATCCTCTAAATGCTGCTCTGCTGTCATATGTTAGTAATTATCTGGCATTTGAAATGTGTAGCTATTATGAATCAAACTTCTAGGGAAAATAAGAAGTAAACTATTGCCATCATTAAACATTCAATAGTTAATAAAGAGAAATTATATGTATTACAGACATGAGAGCCTTTAGAGTGAAGATTTAATTGAAAATACTGTACACCAGTCCTTAATAACTTAAATGCAAATTCTGGCATTTATCCAAAAATTAAGTTTCAGTTAAGTACAGTTGTTTCATCTTACAAAATAATTTTCCCACCAAGAAATCTTGGCAGCCATATTGATTACTTTTCATGAAAGAGGCAGATGGAACTATGAAGAGGCCTGAAATCTATTTTTTTACGCTAATTTTCTAATTCCTCATTTTTTAAAAAATGTTAGGAGCCAGGCCTAGAAATCAAGCATGCTGATTTTTTCCCTCTGGTTTTCTAATCATGAGTCTAGTTATTCTAGTTGTCTCTTACCTATTTAGAAGTTATAATGTGTGGTGATGGCATAAGTGGAGGTTACAGAAGGAGAAGTTGGGTATGATCTAGATGGCAGTTTATGTATGGGCTTAGTTTCAAATACCATTTTCACCTGGAAAATAAATAAGAAGGGTCTACAGGCATTTTCCTGTGATTGGTGGTTTATCTGTTCCTTGTGTTCCATCTTGACCACCATTGGTCTTTCAGTAATCTCTAAAACCTCTCTTGCCTATGTCAGAATTCATTTATTTTTTTAAAGAGATGGAAGCTTTTATGGGCATTGTTTATTTGTAGCCTCACAATATTATAGGGAGCTAAGTAGAAGTTATGTGGCTCTATCTTCGTTTTTAAAGCCAAGTGAGGAACAGATAAATCTCTTTGCCTGGGTTACAAAATGAGGCAGTGGTAGAGGCAGAAATAGACTCCTTAGTCAGAAACATCTCCTAATTCTGGCCCTTACGTCTAAGATGTGGTAGACTATTTGGCCTTTCTCTAAACAGGCCTTTGACATTTAGGGTGTGTGGAAAGTATGTGCTCCCGTCAGAGTTTTGCTGTGTAGTTATTCTTTGCCTGTTAAAGTAATGACTGGAGGGCTGAAGAAAATAGAAAGAACATCCAAGTCTTATTTCAACCTCTGCATTTAGTACATGTGAGCTTTGGTTAGAGTGCTTTTATTTCCTGGGAATTACTTTTATGTCTTTATACTTGGCTTAGAAAGAATTTTTCTTCAGGGCACTGCTGATATTGAGAATTGGGGGGAAATTTTTTTTATTCAAGTTTTATGTATGAAAACTAAACTTTCTAAATAATATATATTCTAATAATAGACCAAATTGAAAGAGAATATTTGGGGAGATCACTGCAAAATTCTACATTTTAAAATGTAGTGTGTAGTGCCCTTTCTTTAACCTGATTAAATTTATTGCAAAAATGTATTAAATTTAAAAATTGACTTAATTCATTAATCTATACTGTTATAGATTAAAGTTTTTAAAAACTTGTTTACCTTATAATAAATATTTTTAAAGTAACTTTTCAAGTAAGTATATTTTGTTTTAGATATTTATCACTTGGTAGTTATTTCATTTGATAATTTTAGTTGTTTTGCTTTTTTTTTTAGTATGCATAATGCATATTGGAATTTTTAACACAAGACAGGAATTGTTTTTCTTCTTTCTTTTCTTAAAGGGCTGGCTCTCAAATTAACCGGCATGCCTAAACCTGTGCTATAATTCAAAGGGAACAGTTGAACTATTGTGTACAATCTTTTTACAAAGCACAGGTTAACAGCACTGTCCTGCCAATGTCTTAAACATTGCAATTTTTGTAAAATCTTTTATGTGCCTCCAGCATTTCCAATTTGTGAACGAGTCTTCACTATATTTATCCCGTTGTGTTCTTCCACGTTTGTTTTGCAGTGTAATAACACTTGACGGTTGTAAATTTTTCCATATGCTCCATCTTGTAGAGATAAACAATGTGTGTGCTGTACATTTCTCTGAGCTTTGAAGACTTACTTTTGAAATAAACAATTCCATAGAATTTTACAGTAGGTTTTGGAAAGTCATTCACATAAGCATATTTTTTGGCAAAGAGAAGGTAGCTGAATTTTCATCCTTTTAATATAAACTGGTTAATTGAACTTTTCCAAGGGACTAAGTGCAACTTAACTGCTTTTAGTTTTTCCAAGATTTACCAGGGCGATGCATATTTGTGTTTTAAAGTCCTTAAAAGTACTAGTTAACATCATAAATGACTGTTTTGTGGAATAAGTTCTCTAATTCTGTGAGTGGTTTGCTTTGGCTAGAGGGATTAGTGAAATAGCTTTGGATTTGCTTGTAATTTCTTCTTTTATCTTTTACAAATTAAAAAGTTGGTATTGGCATGTAATGATGACATCTAAAGTATTTATATTGTAGTAGTTGTTTTTCTTATAGAAAGAATCTTTATGATTCAGTTATAAGTAGCTATTCTTTTATTTTTGGTTCCCTTAACAAATCAAGTTTTTCTGACCAGTTTTGTTTGTGAAAATCAGTGCAGATATCTTTATTCTTAGCTTGATGTCTTTTTTCTCCCCAAATATCTATTGCCTACATTCTGAACCCCCCCCCAAGATGCAAAGGTGCTTTTATTATTTGATTTCCTCAAGGCTTTAGGGCAGATGTATTTCATAAGTTTTTCATGATTAACTACAAACATAACTATGTAAAATATACAAATTGTATTATAATATCTGTAGGTTTATTTTTGTTGTTTCTTTAACACACAAAATTTACCACATTTATAAAAGAGATTTTAACTTAGAAAACTCAAAATTGATATGTAAATCTGGTGATAGTAGCAAAAATGTGTGGAATGTGGTTCATGGCCAGTGATGTGCTGGAGCCAGCTCCTACCAGCTCCCAAGATCTAATGATTAAATTTTCAGAAGTTTTGTGCGCTGGTTATCAGTACAAATTAAACTATATAAAAATGCAATTATTTAAAAACAAAAATAAGTACTCAAAACTTAATACCTTGTAACTATTTTTTACTACATTTTATTATTATCTATGCTCTTGAGGTTATTTGTATCTCTTGTCATCTGTATTGAAAATACACTATAGTGGTATATAATTACTGTCCATCTCTTCACAGCTATGTGTTCACTGATACCATGTTGACAGCTTCAAAACAGCCATGGTAGAAATATTAATACTATGGAACTCAGCAAACACAACAAATCAGGGCTTGATTTATTGCTTTGTTGATTGTCTAGACTTAAAATGATAGAGAAAATGTTAATAAAGCATATTAAACTTAGAAGTGTGTCATGCCTATAACCATTATGCTATGAATAACAAAAAACTTGAGAAAATATTCGTTTAGTACAGTATTTGAAAACTGTTATCCAATTCATTGAAGAAGTGGTTCACATCATGGTTAAATGAATGAGTGAAATTCTGACATAAGTCTGTGTTCACTTTCTTTTTATTCATTAACTAGAACAAAATCTTTAGCCTTCTACAGCAGAATTGTAAGGATGATATGTTGCTTCAAGTATATCAGACATCAAATGCTACATACATTAGGAAGCTTTTTATAGTTTTCTTTTGAAAACCATGTTGCTTGCAACATAGCTCTTTTCCACTTAGATTTGACCCCAGATTTCCTGTTTGCACTAAAGGTTACTGTTAAAGGGTATGACAAATTCACTTATAAAGTATTCAATTATCCACATCCCTTTGACCACAAATTACCTTACAAAACTTTTGTGGTAAAAGAGAAATATTATAATAGTGGATCTATGAAATCGTGGCTTTCCTTGTCTTGGGGGAATAATCCTATTGTTTACCCACTGTTGCTAGGTAGTTTAGACTGGTTAATTTAAGTATCAAAGAGGAAAACAGCTGTATTCAACAGAATTTGTTTTCCTTAATCTTGTGGATAGCTTGATGATTCATGATAACGTAGTTATGCTATATCTATGAGTAAGTATGAGTATGAATATTATTTGGTTAAAGTGTGGCTTCTAAGACTTGAAAGACCAGAAGGTATTGAAATGTGCTGAGCACTGTGTCACACACATGCTCCTTATAATAGGATGATCTGGTCAAGCCCTTGCGTTCAAGGAACTTGGTAACCCTGCTTTAATTGATGTTTCCCAAACTTTAGTCAGTTGAATATTATCCTTTTTATTTTTGTCATACCTATGTACTTCCTGTACTTTTATTTACTTACTAATTTTTTAAATTGACTTTTAAAGTTGGCTTTATCCTAAGTGATAGTACTCATGAAATCTTGAGTTTAAGGTGACAGTTACTTTTTTTCTAATACCTATTAAAATATTGCCTAACAATCATAATTTTAAAAAGTTTTTCCTTGTACCACCAATGGTGTGTGTACCATCTTTGGGAAATATTGTGCTAGTGATGGTAATAACTGGGCGTTATGCTAAATAGTTTTGTTGATTCCTCACATCAATGTTATGAGTTAAGCATTGATATCTCTATTTAATAAATGAGAAAACTGAGAATTCAGAGGAGTAACTTCTGCAAGGTCATAAGGCAAACTAGAACTTACCTGGCCAAGAGCCATATTAACCCTTGTTCCTCACAGTAGCATTGGTATCACCTGGGAGCTCGTTGGAAATGCAAAATCTCTGGACCCACTCCAGACAGTCTGAATCAGAATCTGCATTTTAACAAGCACCTCCAGGTGATTCTCATGCACATTAAAGTTTGAGAAGCACAGAACTAGAATTTTGGGCGTTCTGCCTCCCGTAAGAGAAAATGGATGACTTGGTCGTAGGTTGGGCTGGTCTCCTTTTCTCTATGCAGTGTTATTTGCTTCATGCTATGCTGTTCTGAGCTACAATTATTTTTAAGAAATTTGGTGTTGATGGGAAGGTAGAAGATGATATTCTCAGTCATTTTGATTATTTTTCTCTCCTAAAGTCATCATTTGTCCACTTTCCTTAACTGGGTTACAAAGACTAGGCTGAGGATTAACATTTTCACTCATCTCTCCTTGTTTCTTTCCTCAGCAGCCACAGAGCAAGTTCTTGTCCTTTGTAATGACCTGGTTGTTCTTTTCCTGCCTATCCCAAACCTATAAGCCCTGAGAACTGTTTGTAAGTCTACAGCTAATTCTCAATTCTTCCTGGATGGCTTTAATAGTATGTATGCCATCCTGACTATTGGCTTCTTTCCTTCTCCCTCCAGTTCTCTGCCACTCAGCTATTTTACTGCTTGCTTTTCTTTCTGCTAAGATGTGCCTACCTCTGCATCCATGAGGCCTGTGTTTCTCCATCCTACCATGCACGTTTCTGCTTCTCTCTTTTGCTCTTGCTCTCATAATTGTAAGTTTCATATAAGCAGCAGCCTTAGGAGACCCCATAAAAATAATCTGGAAATGGTGAAGGTGTTGGGAATTTGATGGTGTGATCTGAGATTATCAGTATGTCTTTGACTGATGGATGTAGCTGGCTTTAGATTCTGAAGTATTCCAGTATGTCATCAACATTTCATCAGTCTTTGTGGTTTCTTCATAGAGTTCCCCTTTGAATCCTATGTCTGCAGCATTTCTAAACACTGCCACTGGTTTGTATAGTTACAGGCCCTCTTTCTTGATATTTATGTAGTTGTTTATTTAATCACCAAGATGATTAGTTATTTGAGATGAATAAAACTTGGGCCTATTCATGAAACCAGAGCTTGCTTTCTTGCTCACTGGTGGCCACATACAGGCCATAATTGTATTTTGTTTTCCTAACTTTGAATAGTGTTAAGGGGAGTTAACTCATTTGAATTATAGGAGGTACTGAAAGAAAACTATATTATGCATTGCATTTTGTAAAGAGAGAAACAAAGAGAAATAGTTGTTTCTTAACCATAGTAATTTCAGACTCAAAGATTTGTTTATTAGCCAACTGTAGACACACCTCTCCCCAACCCAGATTTTATTTTTATGGTCTTTAATTTTGTAATCATTTAGAATTGAGGTTTTTTTCCTTTTGCCACATTTTTTTTTGTACACAAGCTTTTTCCCTCCCCTCTGCCATACTTTTGTTTCCTTGAGAAAAGGAGAGTCCCTCTTAAAGTGTAGAATAAACATTTCTTTGTGAAGTGTGACTTATTTATGCTTCAGGGGTTGTCAATGTATACACAATAGAGAAGGCGATGGAGGCTCCTAGGCATGCCAAGTCAGCACTTTGTGCATGTTGGGGCCAAAGAGCACGTTAAGCAGGCTGAAAAATTTTAACAAGTCAGAACATTTTACAATTTCCATATTTATCAAACATGTCAGGGGATGGTATCACAATGCCTTCCAGGGATTAACTGCCTCTTGGACTTGAACTGTTTTATTAAGATGGAGGAAGCCAAGTTCTCAACACCCCATGATTTGCTCTAATAACCACAAGAGTCAGAATGTAGGTGATCCTTGCTGAATGAAAGGTAATCTTAGGGCTAAAATGCTCTTTGAATGGAAAAAAAATCTTCTCTCAACAGATGAAGTATGTGTGAATCTTTCTAACAGAGCTTAGGAGTTTGAAGTTTATTTACCTAGAGCTTCAGTTTTATTAATTCTCTGGTTGGTGGTTCTTGACCTTTGACACTGAAAGACTTAAACTGTGAAGCCTAAATAAAAGGCATTCAGAAACATGAAGATATTCTGAAAGAGGGGTGGTGATTGGTTTTTTGGGGCTTGGCAAAACATTGTAGAGTTATTTGTTTTCAAATGTTTGGGGTTTGGCAGATCATAAATGCAGTTTGCCAAGTACTCTCCTTTGAATTTTAATACAGGAATATCTTGGGTGGATTTTAATTGGTGATTCATTTGCATTATACTGATCAGAATGCTGTTTTGGAAAATATATTTGATGACTGAGAAATATTAGGAGCTTTACAAATAGTCTTTTAATACCAACTTTTTCTGAGATGGGGAGAAAAATGGAATTCAAGCTCCAAATATTTTCAGTAAGATTTGGGATTTGGAATCTTTAAGTAGTAGTTTCCAACTTTGCCTGTATCACTTTCTCCACAAAAGCAAACCAGACTCCACTTCTCTGGCTTGATCTGCAAATCTTTAGAAAACTTGCAGAGTTCATCTGCAGCTTTGAGCCAATATTTAATTTGAAAATTAATGTTAAAACAGGGTTTGCAACATGTAAGTAGAGAGAGTAGCCCTCTTCTGGAGAAACAAGTTGGAATTAAAAACAAACAAACAAACAAACAAACAAAACCTAAGGAGACTAAGCATAAGGTGGATCTTTGGTTCAAAAGCCAAAATGTTAGAGATGGCAAAACCCCTGAGAGGACATATAAAGTGCCATCAGGTAGCTTTTCCATTGCAGTTTGCACAAAAGTTTGTAAAAGAAGGAAGCATGCTGAGACTTTACAAATGAGGACGAAGCCATAAGCTTTTTAAAGAACAGGGAAAGGACATGGCTAAATATGGCACTCAACTTCTTACTGCTCATCAGGTTGCAACAAAGCATGATGATTAAAAATAGGATTCTTCTTGTCTACTGTCAGCTTCCTATCTTTTGTAACTGGCCCAGAAAAAGCAGTGGCAGCAACTCAAATGACTACTCACTGTCTCCTTGAGAAAACAACAATGCAAACAAGCACCCCGCATTTTAAACAAATTGAGGTGGATATTTTCATGTTCAAATTATTCTGAAACCAAAGGGCAAAAAGTGTAAGTGTTGGGAAATTCTAGTTTTGAATTCTATTAACCAGTGTAAGGAGAAGGACGGGGTGATAGAGACTCTTTTATTTGCTTCAAATGGTGGGGTGAGGGAGGTTATAAGCATATCATTGGCCCAGTGTTGAGGGATTTCTTCTCTTACTTAATATGTTCTTCAAACTGTTTAAAATGCCAAAAAGCAAGATCTCTTTGGAGTCACTGACCTTATCCTGGCACTGACTTAGCTGGTCAGAGTATTAGGTGGTCTACAGAAATCCACATTTGTTTAGGTCTAAAATTTTTTTATTTGGACTAACTTTCCATGTATTTCTTTAAGTTACTAAGTATTCCTTTCAGTATAAGAAAAATTCATGTTTTCTTCTTCTTAAACTTTGGTCCTGGTTACCTTAAAACAGACAACTCGAAAAAGATACCATTTATTTCTCATTCTTCTCTTTTTCTCTCCCTCTCTGTCTCTCTCCCCTTCGCCCCTTCTTTCTCTATCTCTCTTGTCCCTTTCTTATTGGTTATAACCTAATTAGAGGATGCTTATCAATGACCAGTGGGAAGGAGCATTGTCAGATTTACTTTTTGCCTAACTGTAATCTATATTGCAGTAGGCAGGATTTTTGTGAGGTTGAAAGCAAAGTGTGGATCCCATGAGTCTGATGCTTTTCTTTTTAGAAAATTGAAATGACTTGCTACGTCACTGAGCGTGTACCTTAGGTTTGGATAATAAAGAATATAGGTAAACATTTTAAGGGTAGCTCTTGTTTTATACTTCTTATCTCCCACAGTACCTTTTACAATTGTTACTGATTTTAATTTGGTTAATTCTTGAATGTGAGGGTAGATTACTTAATTCTGTATCTTAATATGTAATCCAGAAGTGGTAAATGATATTTTCTGCCAAAAATCCATTAACCTTACAGGAAACAAAACCCGATGAGGATTATATTTAATAGAAGCAAAAAGTAACTTAATTTAGTTTTTATGAGCTGTTTTTCTTAGAGAAAGGCATAAAATATTCTACATATCTGCATTTGAAATTAAAATCAAGAAGCAGAGCATTCTCATGAGTAAGTATATGAAACAATAATTTAAAAATACCTTAGCTCTGTATTTATTACTGTTCTATAGTAGATATTATTGACTTGGGAGAGGCCAGGGTGTCTATGAGGTAGGAGATAAGGGAGCAAGATATGCAAGCCCTCAGAGATGATGACTTAGCTGCTTAATGGCACTTTTAAAAAAAAGGTTGTTAGAGTTTTCTTAGGGTTTAAAATGATTAGATTTAAAAATATATAAATATTTGAATCCTTTCTTCAAGTCAGGAAGCAGAGGCTTTCCTCTTTTTTTCTCTTAGATACAGCAGCAGCCCTGGCTCCTCCTATGGAAATTGCAGAATATGGCTTTTCATTCTAGAGACGGTTCTGTGAAATAGCTAATTCGTCTTGTAGCCTTTTAGAACATTGCTCTAAAAAACTTTTAAGGCCATTTTCAAATGTTGTGGTTGTCAGTATAAAATGGGACTAATTATTGACACTATAAATCAGAAAATTATGTTGTCCAGTTTAAGCTCATTGGATGAAGAATCTTCTGTTCTAGTATAGCGTTATGATAAGTGTACTTTTTAAAAAGTTAAATAATAGGATTTGAGTTTTTTTTAAAAAGTTCTAATATTTCCTATGTTTCCACAATATTAAGAGACTGTTTAACATAATATGCTCACTACCAGAGACTTTTATTATAATATATATCTATATAAAGAAGGTTAATTTATATCTACATAAATAAGATTTCTACTTAGAAGTAAGCCTCTGAAGGGTCTATTTTTGTTTTTTATACATTTTAACTTTTTATTCTTTAAGACCAGAAAGCTAAAGAAAGAATAGCAGGCAGACAGCTCTCCAAGAAATAGAAAGAACAAGTAGAAGGCAAATTAAAGTTATAAGAAGCGTGGTCTTGTCACTGAAGAAGCTAAGGTGTTACATAGAGGGAGAAGAGAAAATTTATCAGTCTCTACTTGTCAGGGGAAGTAAATCCCTCTACCTGACCCTCATTTGTGCAAAATGTGTTAAGCATTTTACAAATATTATCTCCCTTCATCAACAAGATGAGGGTGGTTATTGTTATGCCTTGAGCCTGTGTTTCAGGGGATGTCTACAAATGAGTCTGCTTCTTTAACTGGGCTTTGCTGTATGAGGAGAATGCAGATAACAGGAAAGAAAGCTAGACATTTTTCATGGATGCTTCTTTTTTTATTTTTTGAGATTTTATTTTGGAGCGAAGGAAGAGGAACCTATCCTCTTTAAAGAATGAAATATTTTTAACTGAAACCTTATCTGCAGTGTTAAGTGTGTCAACAAGTTCTAAATTGTGAAGAAGTCTTATTAGAAGAAAGGCTGCTTTGAAAATGATATGGAAATATTTGTTGGGTATTCACTCCTCCAACACCTAGATAAAGTATATGAGAGAGTAACTGAATTTTACAATATTTACATAGCTACATAGTGAGTAATCAAAATGTTCTTTAGGTATTAAGTGGTTAGATTGGCCTGCCTAAAGCTTATATGACAAAAAGAGTCCAGGAATCAGTAACTTGTGTACTTCGTTAGCTGTTAGAGACCCTGTGGCAGGCCAGCACTTACTTATAAAGGTGCCAGAACACATCAGAGTGGGTAGGGATTGCACTGATGCTTGTCCCGGAAAACCTATCCAACTAAAGGCTCCAGCTCCTCTGCTAATACCCAAGGCCTCTCCACCTGTTCTTTGCATTCGCTCCTTGCCCTGTCCTTTACCTTCTAGATTACAAACAGCTCCTGATTCCCCCAGACTCCAGGGCTCCTTGAAATTGCTATTAAGATTTTGAGACTTTACAGTAAGAGTTTCTAAACAATCCTTCAAAATATTAAATATGTCTTGGGTTTGCCCTTTTGTACCTATTACCATAGCTGAGATAGCAATCCAGGTCTTCATTACTCTCACAGTCTCTTCACCAGCCTTTTTGCTTCTTCCTTCACTACTCACTCTCTTATGTACTTCTCCAGATTGATCTTTCTAAAACATTTCTCTTGTGTCATTCCTCTGCTCAAGAAGGCCTTGAGCATCAAGCCTAAATTTTTCAGCTTGTCCTTTGAGGCCCTTTGTAAAATCTGTCTTCTCCCTACCTGGCACTTTTATTTCCCACTCTAACATGAAGCTTCCTTTGCAGTCCAGTGGTGTGTATTTCAACTTGTATATCTCTGGTTGTATTTTTTCACAGGTCTAGAATATCATTATTTTTTAATTTATTGAAATCTTTCTAATCTTCAAGTCCTATTTTTTTCTATAAAGTATTCCCTAATTCAGTCTACCCAGGTGTTTCCTTTCTCCATACTTATAAACAAGTCTTATTTTTATGAAAGTTATTTTTCCCCAACTAGATTATAAACTTCTTTACCACAGAAACCATGATGATAAAGCAGGTTCCCTTCAAAAGCTTATTTATTTATTTTTCTTCTCCAGCTTTGTCCTCTTCCCCATCACTCATTCCTCTTTGATAATTAACATCATTGCATTGTATATCCTTTCTTTCCCATCATCTTTCTTTTCTTCTGACTTATCAGTATACCACCATATGTGTATCATTTTTTGATCTACAACAAAAAGTTTCTTTTTTCCTCATAATATTACATAATATATTTTCATGTAAAACATTTTTGAATCCTACACAAAGATACAAATAAATAAAAAGTACCTGAAGTCCCATCGCCAGGAGCAGTCTACCATGGAAATTTTGGTGACTGTCTTTTCAAGCATTTCTATTCTCACACAAACACACACACACACACACACACATACACATGCACATACACACACATATACCCATACTCTCTCTCACACATATACACACACACAGATTGATATGAGTGCCATACTGTTTTTTCAGGAATGTCTTTTTAAAAATGCAGATTTTTTTTTAGAGAAGGAAGTTTACCTCCCCTCTTCTCCCTTCCCTTCTCCTATCATCTCTTTAGGCATCCTTGTTAACAAGCTTTATATCTAAGCATTCACTAAGCCCATTTAATCATATACAAATACATTATATATAATAGTATAAACAGGGAAGAGAAGTGTATTTTGCCAAAATGGGATCATCTTACATACACTTATTTGGATCTTGCTTTTTCACTTAACTATACATTAAGAAAATCCTTCCAAGAGAATACTTTATGCCTAAGTCCAAAAGAAATATTAACAAGGGAAATGAATTAATAAGGGAAAAATTTGACCCGATGTGAAATAGGTATATATTAATAGCTTTTCTTAGTATCAGTAAATAACCAGCTAAAAAAAGAAAGAGTAATTGTTCCATTCACAGCAGTGTCAAAAATCTTTAAAATGCTTAAGGATAGAAGGGAAAGATTTCTAGAAGCCCAATTCTCTAAATAGCTGCATAGAATGGACCAGGCATGGTGGCTCACGCTTATAATCCCAGCACTTTGGGAGGTCAAGGCAGGAGGATTTCTTGAGGCCAGGAGTTTAAGACCAGCCTACAAAAAAGACCAGCCTCATCTCTCTAAAAAAAAAAAAAGAACAAATAAATAAATTAACTGGATATAGTGGCACTTCCCAGTAGTCCTAGCTACTCCAGAAGCTGAGGCAGGAGGATCACTTGAGCCTGGGAGTTCAAGGTTACAGTGAATTATGATTGTGCCACTGTACTCTAGCCTAGGCGACAGAGCGAGACACTGTCTCTAGAAAAACAAACAAAAAACTGGATAAAATCATGTTAAAGTTTACATGGAAAAATTATTGGTTGAAAAGAACCAAGAAATTTATGAAAAAGATTACCTACTTTTTAAATTTAAATAAAATATGTATTGAATGGTTTCACTGTACTACTAAATTCTTCTACAACATGACTTTAAATGGCTGCAGAGTATTTTGACATATGAATACACTATCATTTATTTCACTAATTTATTTTTGAAATATATGTTGCTTGTTTTCAATATTTTTTTGCTATTATATATGGCATAGGGAACATCTTATGGATAAATTTTTGTACACGACCCTGGTTGTTTCTATGAAATAAAAACCTAGAAGTGAAATTGCTAGGTGAATTTTCACATTTTTAAGATCTTCGCTATAAGAGTTCTCATTATTGCATTTTGCTAATAGTAGATTGTTAATCTAATTCCTAATGGAATCTCTGTTTACTAGACAAGCTGAACATGTTTTTCATGTCTATGCGACATTTATATACTTTTCTTCTTTGGTAATGCAGTGTTTTCAGAAAAAATATAAAGGGGTCAACTTACTAGCTTTCAAAACTAAAAAGAAAGCTCCCTTGAGGTTTAAGGCATTTTGACCTGTAAACGGCACACAAACAGGTAGGCATATTACACCTAATAACCAAAATACAGACTCTGATTTTGTTGAATGTGACAGAAAGATCTGCTTTCTCTTTACCTCAATCTGCTTCAGCCTCTAGGGCAGTTAGGACATTAACTATCACATCTTAAGGAAATAAGTTATAAGCAACACTTTGACTTCTGGAACATTCTATACCAGGTAGCTCGTAAATTAAAATTTCTTATTAGATTTAGTTTGGGTAACACCATCAAAGTATATTTCTTCAACTTCTACTATTAATCAATAATAGTAATAATAACTAATATTTAATATATCCAACTATACTATGTGTCAGACACCATGCAGTATACCTGAGATGAAATATTTAAATATTTTTCTCTTTTTGCTGATAAGGACACTTACCTGTAAGAGCAGTTAACTAACTTGCCAAACTATCAAGTGAGAGGACATAGACCTAGAGTTGGCCCTTGTTACCACTAACTATAATCACTCCGTCTATTCAGTCTTTTCTTTCCTTACCCCTAACTCTTGCTTCATCAATTTTAGTAATTTCTGGATCTCTTTACTCTTTTTCTCTCTTGATGTCTTCCTTTGACCTGTCTCACTGCCATGATTTCTTGTTATATGGATACCAAACTGTGTCATTTTGTCTCTATTTTCTGTGCATTCTCACCCATTAGTTTTTCAGGTCACCATATTTGTATTTAACCTATGTAAGCTTGATCTTCATCTGCAGAAAAAGGGAATAAGATCTACTCATTCAGTTAGAAAGAAAGAATGGTAATTTTTTTTTTTTTTTTTGAGACAGAGTCTTGTTCTGTTGCCCAGGCTATAGTGCAGTGGCATCATCATAGCTCACTGCAACCTCAAACTCCTGGGTTCAAATGATTCTCCTGCCTCAGCCTCCTGAGTAGCTGAGACTACAGGTGCTTGCCACTAAGCCTGCCTAATTTTTCTATTTTGTTGTAAAGATGGGGGTTAGGCTCTTGCTCTTGCTCTGAATGGTCTCAGAACTCCTGGCCTCAAGCAGTCCTCCTACCTTGGCCTCCCAGGGTGCTAGGATTATAGGCATGAACCACCATGCCCAGCCAGAAGGAATAGTAATTTACCTTAATGTTTAATTGAGCTCTACTTTTTAAGTACTGATTAGTTCTGTAATATACTTACAACTATAATGAAGTTCAAAGTTGCATGGAACTTTGAAAACTCTTTTGAAAGTTAATTTAGATATAGGAGTTAGGATTTGAAAACAGGATTATATTATAAACTTAAGCAGCCTTATAATTTTTATTAAATATATAAAATATGTGAAGATGCATTTATAAACATTTAAAAAACCACAGAATTTGAAAATATTGTCCATTTCATATCAAAATCCTTTCAGTCTCATAGATGTACATAACTTTGTCATTTACTAGAAAAATTGCTAATTGCTATATTTTTTCTATTCCTGTTTCTAATTTTTAATATATTATACTATGATTGTGCTAAGAGTAAAGAGTAAAAAAAAAATTTAAGTGGTGAAAATAAAATCTACCATCCTATCAACTTCAAGTTCTCTATTACCTTTTAGTTCTTGTTAAATAAATTGCTTTTCAGTTGTATTTTTCTTTTACATTTATATAAGTGCTTTAATTGATGGAAAAAAGAATATGTGAAAATCTGGCATAGAATTAATCAAATTTTTGCCTAAGTTATATTATGGCCTATGATACTCAATTTTATCTATAGTGTGTTTAGCAAAGGCTTATTTATTAACAACATTTGGTTTGGGTAGAATGACTTTCAAGGAGTATAATCTGTCAGTTTATTCACAGTCGGTTTACCCATTTTCTGACTTTTCTGTGCCCTTTTCGGTTGCATACCTTTGACCCTTTTATTTGACCTTTCCAGTAGAGGGCAGCCATACGTGGAGAAAACATTTATTTCATCAATTGACTTCCAATTTAATTGTGGAACAGGCAATACATGCAATTTTTTTTTAAAAAGTCTTTCTGCCATGATATTTTCAATCTCCTAGCTCCCTCTCCAGCCACTATTACCAGTCTCAGAAGTATGCTTCCAAAGATAATCTG
The DNA here is from genome assembly GCA_008086735.1 of Cheirogaleus medius. Lineage (NCBI taxonomy): Eukaryota > Metazoa > Chordata > Mammalia > Primates > Cheirogaleidae > Cheirogaleus > Cheirogaleus medius. The sequence continues at coordinate 1,955,501 of VBSM01002121.1, read as the reverse complement.
TGCACAAACAAGCGTGTATGGGCATATCTATTTTCATTTACACAGTTGCATATCATACATATTCTTTTGAACCTTGCTCTTTTCACTTATAAAGCTGATTCATTTTTTTAATGTTGCATAGTATGCCATTGTATCTTATTTGGTATTATTTCTTTAACCAAATGTTACTGGTGGACATTGAGGTTCTTCTCTGTTTTGATTGTTCATAAATAATACTGTATGTATATACTTTTAAAGTGTTAGGGTACATATGTGAGATTATCTGTAAAATGAATTCTGCAATATGGAATTTCTAGTCAAAGAACTGTATGCATTTAAAATTTTGATAGTTTGTGTGAAATTGCCTGCAAAAGAAGTTGAACCAATTTATACTTCCACCAATAATATATAGGTATATCATTTCCCCCACATTTGCCAACTGAAGATATTTCAAATGCCAGCATTTTATGTAATACAACAGACATAAAAGACGCCATTTAGTGAAAAATACTTTGTTCTATCCCAAACAAAATCATTGGTTATCCCTCTAAGCCTCTAGCCTCTTATCTTTTTATTCTCACATGGCCAATATTCTCTTCCAGAAAGCTTAAACCCCCAAATCAGTCTCTTCCCCTGACTTTCTTTTGTCTTCTACATCAGTTGTCCATGGTCGCAATTTGATTCCACTTCTGCATTTAGTACCTCCTTTCCATTTCTGCTGCCATTGCCCTAACTCAGGCCCTTATAATATCTTTTAGATTATTATAAAGCCAACTAATCTTCCATTTTAAAATTTCTCCCTACTGTAATTCCTTCTCCCAAGTGTTGTAGTTATCTTCACAAGATCTGATTATGTAAATGCTTTGCTTTTTAGTTATTCCCCATCCAACCCTAGATTTTTTACCTCAACTTTCAAGACACAGTGGCCTGCCCTTATCTTTCCTTTCCAATTTTATTTCTCACTACTCTCTCTGTCTCTCTCGCTATCTCTCTTTTCTCCTTTCCTATCTCTTGTATCTTCCCTCTTCCCTGTCCTCTCTCTCTCTCTGTCTGCCCTCCCATGCAAGCATAGCTATAGTTAGTCTGGATTTTTCATCATTTCCTGGACAGCTCTCTAGTTCCCTGCTCAATTCCTTTACATTCGCTGTTTTTTGTATCTGCCTGTAATGTTCCCATCTGCGTTTCTTCTAGATGAAATTCTATCTATTTTTTAAAGCTTAGGTTATATACCATCCCTTCCATAACATCCTGTTTCCTTAGCCAAAATAGTCTTTTTTCTTCTATGTGCTGTATAATATAATCTATTTTGAGATATTAATATTAAATATGTGATATTTTGCATTTTAGTTGTAAACATCTTGTTTCACTCAGGAGACTGCAAACACTTTGAGAGCAGGGACAATATCATATCCATCTTGGTATACTAATCTATCTCACCCAATATTATGTGTTTCTAGTAAACTGAATTGTAAATGCTGAATTTAAAAATCTTTATTGTATAGTGATTTTACAGTTTTCCACATTATTACTGTTTTTTGAATGTTTTAAAAAGCTTAAAAGTTTTGTGCATGCAGAGAAGAATAGCTGAATTAAAACTTGAAATATCTTTCAGAATTAGTGCCCAAAAGGAAGTGGCATGTCAGAGGAAGAACGTCTTGGAAATCATGCATATCTAGATAAGCATCCCAGCGCTTATCTCTTTAGCTGTGATTGTGTAAAACCCTGAACCTGTTCTCTTGTCTTTAAAATGAAGTGATTGGAGTAGGTCAGTGTTTCTTAACCTATTTCTGTTACAAAGCATGTCAGGTTATATGTGTGAACCTGTTCCTATCAACATACTTAGATTTTAATGGAAGACAAAATAATTAGAATGGTGTAATTTTAATTGGATTTTGTAATTGCCACAGCTATTTCTGGTGTACCTGGCACATCTCAGAATGCAGCATATAAAAGATAGGCTGCAGGTTGTATGTGAGCCTCTCTCTTGCTTCCCAGTGAGCTGTAATTCCTTTCTCAGAACACAAATGGGTAAGAGTGAGGTTGTTATAAGAATAAATTTGAATGTAACCTAAATTATACAAACATTAGTCAAAACATTCACAGTATTTTAATTATTTGTAGGAACATATTATCTTACAATTGATTTTGATACCTGATCTTATCAAGTAGTTATGAACTGCTAAACAACAAGATCTTTAAATTCTCTTCCAACTCTCTGGTTCTGATTGTTAATTCTCCTTTCCACAGTATAGCTGGGAATGAGAAGACATTGAAAGTTTTCAGCAGTTCTTTGTGACCTGGGCTTTTGGTAACATAATAGGGGGAAAATGCTTTCAGTTAAAGTAATTGAACATCTAATGAGTATTTCCTATTAGGGTTAAAATATCCCAAGTGAAGCAATTTGGTTTTATATGAGGATCCATTTCATCAAATTTATTGTAATCTATCTAATGGCTTCAGTTACATTAGCATAACCAGTAGCAAGATTAAGAAAGAATTTGTGGGCAAGAGCATGGAAAGTGCATAGTATTTTATTAAATAAGGGGTTGAGAGGTTAAGGAATTCAGTACAGAAGGGGATTGATTACCTTGAGGGGAGATGAACTTCCAATATACCCATCATTTGACTGCTGGTCTCACTGTGGGAATGAGTCTTAGAGAAAAAGAAAGATGCTCCAGGCAGCCATATGCCCTTTGGTATCATATGAGTTGCTGTCTTTCTCGTGCTTCTTAGAAGGCAGTAAACTGTTGGAACTAATCGATGAGCATACATGTGCACAGAGGGAAGTAAAACTCAGTGGAAATAAAGCAGGGGAGAGAGAGAGGAGGGGAAGGGTGAAAACCTACCTAATGGGTGCAGTGAACACTATTTGGGTGTTAGGCACACTTATGGCTGTGACTCAAGTGTTACAAAAGTGATCCATGTAACCAAAAACATTTGTACTTCCTTAATGTTTCGAAATTAAAAAAAAATTGAAAAGACTACCAGCCCAGAAAAAAGAAAAGAAAATATAGCTATTATGATGTATTCAAAGAAATTTTCAGTATAGTTCTCTGAGAATGAGCAGGATTATCAGTGGAAGCACCATACCACACTAATAACAAATTTAGTCAATAAAAAAAAAAAAGCAGTAAAATGTCAGGACCTGTCACTTCTTGGATAATACAAATGATGGGGCCATTCTGCATCTATGATTTTTTTTATGGTAACCTATTTTATTTACATAAAAATCTAGGATTATCTCATTTGAATTTAATCAAGCTAATTCTAATGAATTTTCTCTGGGGAACGTAGCTTATGAAAGACAAAAGGTAGGATGAATGGTCTTAGTGGCCCCCATATTATTTGAAACTTTCATTTTTGGTATTCTTTCATGACTGCTACAATAAATTCCTGTCTTTGGCTTTTTAAAGAAACTCCACTCTGTTTTCCATAATGAATGTAGAAATCTATATTCCCACCAACAGTGTATAAGAGTTCCTTTTTCTCTGCATCCTCATCAGCATTGGTTACTTTTTGTCCTTTTGATGATAGCCATCTAACTGTGGTGAGATGATATCTCCTTGTAGTTTTGATTTGCATTTCCCTGATGATTAGTGATGTTGAACATTTTATCATATGCTTGACCATTTGTAAGTCTTTTGAGAATTATCTATTCATATCTTTTGCCAATTTTTTAATTGTATTATTTATTTTTTGGCTGTTGAGTTGAATTCCTTGTATATTTTGGATTTTAATCCCTCATTAAATGAATAGTATGCAGATGTTTTCTTCCATTCTTCAGGTTGTCTCTTCACTCTTAATTGTTTACTGTGCTGAAGCTTTTTAGTTTTATATAATCCTGTTCATTTTTGCTTATGTTGCCTGTGCTTTTGAGGTCTTAATCATAAAATCTTTGCCAAGACCAATATCCTGAAGGATTTCTCCTATATTTTTTTCTAGTAGTTTCATAGTTTGGGGTGTTATGTTTAAGTCTTTAATCTATTTTGAGTTGATTTTTGTGTATGGTGTGAAACAGAGGTCTAGTTTACTTTTTCTGTATGTAGATATTCAGTTTTCCCTGCACCATTTGTTGAAGAGACTGTCTTTTCACCAATGAATGAATGTTCCGGGTTCCTTTGTTGAAAATTAGTTGATTATAAATACTTGGGTTAAATTCTGGGTTCTCTATTCTGTTCCGTTGGTCTATGTGTCTCTTTTTATGCTAGAACCTTGCTGTTTTGGTTAATATGGCTTTGTAGTATACTTTGAAGTCAGGCAGTATGATGCCTCCAGCCTTGTTTTTTGTTTCCTCATGATTGCTTTGGGTATTTGGGGTTTGTTGTAGTTCTGTACAAATTTGAGGATTTTTTTTCTAATTCTTTGAAGAATGTCATTGGTATTTTGATATGGATTGCATTGAATCAGTAGATTGCTTTGGGTAATATGTTCATTTTAACAATATTTATGCTTCCAATTCATGAACATGGATGTTGTCCCATTTTTATGTGTGTCCTCTTCATTTTCTTTCATCAGTCATTTACAGTTTTCATTATAGAGGTCTTTTACCTTCTTGGTTAAATCTATTTAACTTTTTTGTAGCTATTATAAATGAGATTGCTTTCTTGATTTCTTTTTCAGCTAGTTTGTTATTGGTGTATAGAGATGCTACTGATTTTTATATGTTGATTTTGTATCCTGCAACTTTACAGAACTTGTCTATCAGTTCTAAGAGTTTTTTGGTGGAGTCTTTAGGTATTTTTATATATAAAATCATATCTTCTGTGAACAGGGACAATTTGACTTCTCCTCTCTAATTTGGAGGCCTTTTATTTCTTTCTCTTGCTTCATTGCTCTGGTTTAGGACTTCCAATACTACGTTGAGTAAGAGTGATGAAAGTGGGCATCTTTGTCTTGTTTTAGTTCTTAGAGGGAGAGCTTTCAATTTTTCCCTGTAAGATTTGATGTTGGCTGTGGGTTTGTCATATATGGCCTTTATTATGTTTAGGCACATTACTTCTGTACCTAATTTTTTGATAATTTTTATCATGAAGGGATGTTGAATTTTATCAAATGTTTTGAGATGATCATATGATTTTTGTCTTTCATTCGGTCGATGTATTGCACTTATTGATTTGTGTATGTTGAACCATCCTTCCATCCCTAAGCTAAATCCCACTTGATCATGGTATATGGTATATAATTTTTGATATGCTTTTGGATTTAAGTTACTAGTATTTTTTTTTTTTTTTAGCATTTTTCTACCTATGTTCATCAAGGATATTGGCCTGTAGTTTTCTGTTTTTTGTTGTGTCCTTGTCTGGTTTAGGCATTAGGGTAATGGCCTCATAGAATGAGTTTAGAAGAATTCTGTCCTCTTCCATTTTTTTGGAATAGTATGAGGAGAATTGGTATTCTTTTTAGAGTTCTTCTTTAAAGGTTCAGTAAAATCTAGCAGTGAAGCCACTCAGTCCTGAGCTTTTCTTCGTTGGAAGACTTTTTATTCTTATTTAATTTCATTGCTTATTATTGGTCTGTTCAGGTTTTCCATTTATTCCTGGTTCAATCTTGATAGTTTGCATGTGTCTGGAAATTTATCCATTTCCCCTAGGCTTTCCAATTTGTTGTCATATAGTTGTTCCCAATAGTCTCTAATGATCCTTTGTATTTCTGTGATATTAGTCATAATGTTGTCTTCTTCATTTTTATTTATTTGAGTCTTCTCTCTTTTTTTAGTTAGTCTAACTAACTTATGGTTTGTTGATTTTGTTTCTTTTAAACACAACTTTTTGTTTTATTTAGTTTCTATTTTGTTTCTGCTCTGTTTCTGCTCTGTTAGGGTGTGTTGGCTTTGTTCTGAGTAGGTGCCATACTATACCCTTTGTGCAGTTTCTTCAGCTGAATGTGATGATGATGTCTGGTGATGTCAGCTGAATGTGATGGTGATGTTTGGTGATGTCTGTGAGTGCCTCAGTTGCTTAGGCTACAGAGTTTTGTGCAGCTGATCTGCCTACATCAGGCTCTGCTCCTCTAGCAGGAGGGCTCCAGGCTGATCTCTCTTCCAGGGAAACCTGGTGCTGGTCTACCAGCAGCTTGGCTTGCACACTGCTCCCCTGGGGCAGGGTCCTAGGTTAGTTTGTGCTCCAGGGAAAGTATGGGACTGGTTGGCCTATGATTTTGCTTGGGTACTGCTTCCCTGGGGACAGGACACTAGGCTGGTCCTCACTCAGAGGAAACATGGAGCTAGTTGGTCTGAAGCTTGGCTTAGGCACATCTCTCCAGAGGGCAAGGTACTGGGATGGTCTGTGCTCTGGGGAAGCATGGGGCTGGTCAGCCTACAGCTGGCTTGGGTGCTGCTCCCCTGCAGGTGGGGTGCCATGGTTGTTCACATACCAGGGAAGTGAAGGGCTGGTCATCTGGTGGCTCTGCTTAGGCACATGTGGGCAGAGCACCAGGGTCACGGCTGTTCTGCTGGATATAGGCTCTGAGTAGCCAGGGTCGGGGTGCTGCAGTTCTTGGGATAGGGAAGACAGAGCACCTCCTATGCAGCTTATTCCCAGGGTTCTGGAGCTATAGCATCTCAGTTTAGGAATGGTGTGCTACTGCATGTGAGTGTGGTAAAATGGCAGTGGAGCATCAGATTGGGGAGGTGGAGTGGCTACTGGCTCTTGGAGCAAGACACACTCTAGCAGTGGCTATGGCTTTAAGGTAGCACCTTATAGTAGCAGCTTGGGTCACAGGGGAGAAGGGGATAAAACATGGGCTTCTTCTCTAGGGCAGCACAGGTATATGAATGCCTGCCAGCTCCTCAACTGAGCTCTGGGCCTGTGAGAACTACAGGATTCTCTAGCAGATGCCAATCACTGTGACATTAATTAGAGACCTGCTGGAGGCCACCTGCTTACCTTCCCCCTGCATAGGGAAGTCTTTCCTGGTTCGGCACTGATCCCAGATGGGGAGACACAGTGGCAGCGGCAGGGAGACTCACTCCTTTTTCTATGCAGCCATCCTAAATCTTCATGTTCCACAGGGTCTCCACCAGTCCCCTGCTGTACTTTTGCATTCTTCCTCAGGTACTCCAGTTGAAATATAGCTGTTTATTCATTGCTTTCATCCTTTTTTTGTCGGGGGAGTGAGCAACAGGCACCTCTTGTCAACCATCTTGCTGACATCATCCTCTTGATTTATGTATTTTGAGAGAATTATTAAATAGATTATAGGGTTAAACAGTTTCTATAAATGCCTTTTGTTCCATGGTCCACCATTCAGTTTGTAACTTGTTGTCTTCTATGTAGAGAACATGTGTTATACTTTTCTACTCCTCATTGGGCCTACCATAGGACTGAGTGTACAACAGACAGTAAATCCTATTTTTCCTTTAGCTTTTATTATGAAATTAGAAATGTTTTTGTACATCAAAGAACCCCAATAGATTGGGAAGAAAATGTTTCAACAAGGAAGTGGGAGTGGGGATGCTAGATTTCCCTATACAAACAAGATATGACCCCTGCCCTCAAGGATCTTACTGTTTAGTATGGAAGATAAAAGATGTTCACAAACAACTGATAAAGTTAACATATTTAAAGAGACATAATAGAATGGAGTGTTTTTGAAGTTGAAAGGAAAAAGAAGAAAGCCACTCTGGGAGGATCAGAAAAGACTCTGTGGGAAGAGTGGCATTTGAATGGGCTCTTAGAGAATGGGTCTGATTTCAACAGTTAGAAATGAAAGGGAGTGCATTCCAGGTAAAGTAAAGGTATGAGCAAAGAAACAAAGGTGAAAAAATGTGGGAACAGTTCTTAGATTGGTGGTAACTCCTTTAAAAAAATAACAGCTTTTTAATAACACTTTCAATTACAATTTAGTGGTTTTTAGTATATTTACAGAATTATGCAACCATCACCAATATTCAGTTTGAGAACATTTTTAGCACTTTAAAAAGAACCCTGTACCCATTAGGAGTCACTTCCCATTTCTCCTTCCCTCCAGACCCTGGTAGCAACTAATCTATTTTTTGTCCCTATGGATTTGCCTATTCTGGACAGTTCATATAAATAGAATCATACAACACATGGTCTTTTGGGAATAGCCTTTTTTCCCTTTGAATAATGTTTATCCATGTTTTAGTATATAGTAGTACTTTCTTTTTCACTGGCAAATAATATTTTACTGTATGGGTATACCATATACATTTGTGTATATATTCATCAATTGATAGGTAGGTATTTGGGTTGTTTCTATATTTTGATTATTATGAACAATGCTGATATGAGTATTTGTGTAAAAGTTTTTGTATGGAAATGTTTTCAATTCTCTTGGGTGTATAACTTCTGGATCTTATGGTAATTCTATGTAAAATTTTTTGAGGAACTGTCATATTGTTTTCCAAGGTGGCTGCACCATTTTCATGCCTACCAGCAATACATAAGGATTCTAATTTTTCCACATCCTCACCAGCACTTGTTATTGGGTATCTACAGTGGTGACAAGACTGCTGGTTTTACAGGGGACATTGGAGCTGGAGAGTGGAAGATAGGAATAGAGGAAAATCAAAATGCCACCGAGCTTACTATTCTTATTAGGATTCAGCAATTTTTTTTTTTTTCGATTAAATACTTCTCAATTGTTGCAAGCCTTTGGTTAACTTCCAGAGTTCTGGAAGATTTTATTTTGACAATTTTGCTGGTGTTCTTATTGCTTTTATGAACTAGCAGATTTTCCAAGGTCCTCGTACTGCCATTCTGCAGTTGCTTCTCTTGAATGCTCCTTTTTGTTTGTTGATTTTTATGTCAAATGCAGGTTGATGTCACATGTGACTGAGCCTTGATTAGGAGCCTTGTTAGGTTCCTGAGCAGGGTTATGACCTGCTATGCCTTGATCAGAGCTATGCCTTAGAAACTGAAACAGAGAATAAATGCCTCCTTGTATTTAGGGGCACTTTCTACAGAGAGATGAAAATCATTTTGTGGGGAAAGCATGGCTGCATAGCGCACTGGATGGACTTGAGAATAGGGAGGGAAGTATTGTGGGCAGTATCAAACTTGGCTATTGCTTGTTTGGAATTGGGCTTCTGTCAGTTTCCTAACGGATAATATTATCTCTCTATACAGAAATGTTCTGTGGGCATAGAGATACTTTTCCATGCCTTTTCTTCACAGATAGAGGAGCTGAAAGTAGAGTTTTCTTTAGTAGTCACATCTCAGTAGCTATGTACAGATATCAAGTCTCTTACCTTGATATATACCTTATTAAGTTATTCTTAGCAAGTACAGGTAAGAATGAATGGGCTGGGGAAGTTTAACCTGGAAAAGAGTGAATATAAGGGAGCGATAGGGCATCTCCCTTCATTAGGATTAAAGATTGACAAAGAAAGGTAGAAAACATTTATTTAAATTTCTGTAGTCAGAAATTTAGTCAGAACCAGGACCAACGGATCAAAGTTACAGGAAGGCCGATTTTTTAGCTCTGTCTAAAAAAGGACCAAGCAATTAGAACTGGCTTCTTCTGTTCAAATAATTTTTAGCATGAGTCACTTCTTAGGGAGGTGGTCAAAGAAATTCCTGATTGGGAGAGAGTTTGAACTAACCAACCTAAGGATCTTTCTTACTTGAAGAATATGTATAATATTTTACATGTATTGAAACAGCTGAAAAGAAAAGTGACTTGCCCCAAATTCTTGCTTAAAGCTTTGGTTCATTTCTACTATTTACTACCCAAAAGAGAAATGTTCCCTTTAGAATATAAGGGATGGGACTTCTCAGAATTCAAGGAAAAGGTGGACAAATAGGCCTTAGAAAAAGAGGGACCAAGATAGCTCAAAGAATCTCAGCTGAACTTTTGTTTTAATGCTCTGTCATTGAGAGGTTTAGCCAGTCTATGTGCCTATAAGTTCAAATTCTCCAATGAGACACTCAAATTTACTTAGTTTGAGTAATAAGTCAACCCTTGATCCATTCAGCTGTGGTCAAGGAGTAAGAGTCATATAATAGCAGCAAGGTTAAAATTGGGGTAGGGATGGGCTTTCTCCTCTGGATGGCGGTCAGTTCTAAGAGGAGAGAAGGAATAAGTTGTGGGCTAGATATCCCATGAGATAGTTATTACATTTCCAAAAATGTCGATAGTATAAGTAGGGCTAGGATCTAGGCTGTTTGAATCTATTTCAGACAACCAGCATTTATTATATAATTATTATAAGTAAGGTACCATGCTAGATGATTGGTAGAATGTAGAGTATAAGATATGATCCCTGTCCCCAAAGTATTTACAATCACTCTGTCTAATACACTATTCATTATTAATAGGTCATCCTCCTTGGGTTTTACTTTGGGAAGGCTAGCTTACTGGACAGGATCCATATAAACTTTTGAAATTGAATGTTAAAAAAGACTTTTCTAAATATCCACATATGTAATATTTGTGTGGACCAATCCTAAAAGACTATTGTAAGCTTAGAATCCAAGAAACAAACAAAAACCCCAATCTCCTCTCCTTAAACAGACAAAAATAAGAGTTGAATATCTTACATTGCTAGGAATATATCACATTAAAATATTTTATTATTCTTATGTGTACATAGGTGAAAGATAAAATTTTCAGTGTCTACGAGCTAACCAGTATCCTAGGTATGTCACATAGGGAACATGCATATGATGTGCAGATATTATGCTTATATAATCTAATTTTAATCTTTATTTTCATTATTTTAAGGAGATATATATATGTATTTATTTCAGTTGAATACCTAAGAATGTTTTTTTAATTTCTTATCTTGATGTTTAAATTGCATTTAGGTTTGCAATGTTTGAAAGTCATCATTTCTGGTTTACATTCAGCTCTTGTTCTTTCTATCAGTGGGGTACTTTATCAACAGAAGATTATAAAGTAAAAGTAATATGACATATATGTTAGGCTCTAAGCCTTTACCTTTTTTTTCCTTTCCAATTAAGAGTAAAGAAGACTGTCTAGGTGCAATGTCATGTTAAAATCCTATAAAGGTAATTAGAAGCTGACTTAGCAAATTGCTTGGATGTTTCTTAAAAGACAAACTTTAGCTATGATGCAAGAGATATTTGATTTCTACTTGAATAGGTCATTGGCTTTATCAAGACCTTATATTTAACTATAACTTGGTCTATTTAAAATCCTGGATTTGTTTTAAATGGTTATCTAAATTATTATGTTACAAAGGAGTTAATATATCTTTTTGTTTTTGGAATCTTGCTGACATTAGAATCCAACCAACTTTGCCATGGATATTTCTCAGAGCCTATTTTTACAAAATAATCATTTTCTTTTTTGAGTCATTTTAATTAAGTTGTTCCCCATTGTTCACATATTGTTAACTTTCCGCTTTGCTGGTATGATTTAAGGAAAGGAACACTTATGGCATACGTTCAATCAAAACTTCCACAGGTAAATTATTACCCATTCTCCTTTTTTTATTTTGTGTAGTCTTGGCATATTATGTTTAAATTATGCTCAAATTATGCTTAGAAAGTTTTTGTTCCATTAATATGCATAGTATTTATGGCCATTTAAAAAAAATACACATGAATCCCACAAAGATCTTAACCTCTACCTGACAGTAATATTTAACATTTACTTCTGCTGAAACTCTGATATGTTTAAGAAAGCAGAGGGTACCACAGTAGTAGTTTTTCCTTTAATATTAGTTTAAGCATATAACATTACTAGCAGTGTATATAAATGTTTTAAAATTAGAATGAGCCTACCTATCTCAATTAAATATAAATGTTTTTGTTGATTTTTATTTTATTGCCGTTCTCAGTGTTATCTGAATATTTAGTCAAAATACATTAAAGACGTAAAAGATGAACGTTTTTTGTTTTTTAATAGGCTATAATCCAATATGACAAAAGTACATTTTTGTCAATGACACTATAATTGGGCCTTGCTTTTTTTTATGCAGTTTGACAATCGTTGTCTCTTAAATGGTGTGTTTTGTAATATGATTGAGTTTATTAAATCTGTCATTTTGTTATTTGTATTCTATTGTCCTTTTTTTTTTTTTTTTGGAGACGGGGTCTCATCCTATTACCCAGCCCGGAGTGCAGTGGCGTCAGGTGTCATCATAGCTCACTGCAACTTCAAACTCCTGGGCTCAAGCAATCTTCCTGCCTCAGCTTCCCTCGTAGCTGGGACTACAAGCAGGGGCAATCATGCCTGGCTAATTTTTTCTATTCTTTGTAGAGATGGGGTCTCACTATATTGCCCAGCCTGGTCTAAAAGTTTTTAAAAGTGTGTATTTTTCTCACTATATAGGATATTAGACTACATCTATGCCATCTATTTTAAAACTAATTTTATTCATTCCCATCTATTTTTGAAAGGATTTAAGGTGGCATGCATGCTCTCTTGTGCTCACTTTCAAGGGCTCTCTCTCTAATACACAAAACTGCTGCAAGTCAAAGATCACATCTTTTCCCCTTTCTCTCCATCTTTTATCCCTGGCTAAAATTATATTCTGTATGCATGAAAGTGATAATTACATATTACCTAGTAGTTATTGGGTGGTTCACAAATTTCCTGAAGAAGAAGGAGTAGGAACAACAAATAGGGTCCTTCTGTGATAAAGAAAGATGAGAACAGTTGAGTGTGACATCAGGAGACTCAGCCTTAGTGTTCTTACTGAATCATTACTTTTGTAAATCTGTAACTTTTATTTTCATGTTGTTCCTTTGCTGCTTCGTGCCTTGATTTTCCCATTTGCAAAATGAGGATAAGAACATTTGCTTCCCATTTACTTCATGACGAATTTAAGGATGAATGGGCTAGTGTTTCTTTCCCCAGATGTATCAGCTTAATCTTGTTTGTTTATTTTCTGTCCATACTTCTGATTCCATAATGTCCAATTGTATATATATTTTCCATTCTTTTATTTACATTCTTTTCCTTCTCTGGGATTTTTCAAAATCAAAGCATGTTAATCACATTTCATAATGCACTTGAGTATCCAAGATACTTTTCAGAAGTGGGCAAATGTTTGAATAGCTGCATTTGCTTTTGAGTGTCTATCAAAACCTAGGGCCCAGACCTTCAAAGAGTGTAATAAGAGGGGTATCTCCAGTTTGCAATGCTGATCATTTTCAAGGTGAATGTTTCAGCCTTTTCTGAAAGGTTTTTTCTAGTCTACTGAGATGTCTTCTTTTCTCGTAACCTAGATGATCAGTTTTAAAACAATGCCATCTATGACCAACAATTGAGTTTGGTCTGTACAGGGCTCTCTTTAAGAGCGTTAACTGAAAAGTCTAACTTATCTGAAAAACAGATGTTTTACCATGATTCTCAACATGTATTTGCCTGGCCTGTCTCATACTGATAGAGAAAAAGAAAAATAGTTGGGTAGTCAATATCTGGTATCTCCATCAATTTCGCATAGACTATTAACAGGTACATTTCATCACGAGGGAAAAAAAGAGGGCATTGAAACTTAGAAACAAAACTACTTATTGATAGAGTTTCACTGAAGGTCAAAGCCCCCCCTAACCATTTATGAGACTATGCAAAAACACTGGCTCTGATCTGATTTGTGAAGCCTAATGAGAGTAAGTACTTAGTTGGAGAACCAAAGCTCTGTAGCATGGCCTGGAGGAAATTATCTTGTCCTTGAAGATTTTGAAGTCAGGAGTTAACAATTATGTCTCTGTCACTCTGATATGGTTCTCACAGAATTTTTAAAATTTTGACCAATAATGAGATGCCTAAAGGATGTAATTGTTTAGTACTATTTGAGGTCTAAATAGTATCTTACAGAGATTGTAAGTTTGTAGTTTGCATGACTAATATTGAGTTGTTTTTTGTTTTTCTATCAGAAGGCAGTCAAAGATTCAAATGCTTCTTGAGCCTCCTCTTAGAATGTGTGAGCAGGACTGTGCTCCTAGCCCAGGGGAGCATCCTCAACTTTAGCTGTGGCCACAGGACATGTGTTCAGGTCACATAATCACATCATTAAATAATATACATATTACTTACAAGGAGAAGAGCTAGGGCAGAGTCCTATTTTATGGCATTTAAGTTTGGAACCACTTGTGTCAACTTTTTTCTGTGTTTATAGGTATATCCTAATTTATCTATAATAAACATTGAATTATGAAGGAGAAAAGTTATTTCAAAAGTCTGTTGCAGGCTATTCTGGGGCTGTAGTGACATTGAATGAGAGCTCTGAAGGAAATCATGGTTCATTTTGGGAGGATCAAAAGCCAATGATGGACAAATTAATTAGACCAAACAAATCTTAAATTTGTTTCCTCTTTCACAATTAGGGGAAAGAAACTTTATCAGTAATCACTAATTAAACCTTAATATTGCTTCTTTTTCATTGCAAGTAGAGTGTTGATTTGAAGAGAAAGTTATTGAGGATAAAGCTGCCATAGAGGATTTTTTAAAGTTAATTACTGTTTTCATAGGAGCTCTTTTCAGTTCCATGTTAATGGAGTGTTGAAGCACGTACTTTGACCTACATATTAATGGAACTTACTGATTTATAGAGGAATAAATAATTCATTTTCCCTAATGAACAATTATGTGATGTTTTGGCAACTAATATTTTTTTTATTTCATTTTCATTTTTTTTTTGAACAGGAAATGCATTCATGTAGTTCAGAATTTCAGAGGCACAGTGCTACAGGGAGGAAGAAATTTTTTGCTGACTCCATTCCTCAAGCCACTATATTAGCTCCCTTGAAGGCAGCTCAAGTTACTAGTTTCTTTTATTTCTGTCCATAAATATTTTATGTATATATCAAAGATATATATGTTTGTGTATATGTATATATATAAATAAGTTAATAAAAACAATTTTCCTCTTTCACACCATAGCTTGGTTACCATACCTATTGTTCTACACCTTGCTTAACAATTTATTGTTATTCTCATTTAACAATATATCTTGAAACTCATTCGGTGTTGGTACATAACATGCTTCCTTCTCCTTTCTTATGGTCTCATGGTATCTATTATATGGTTTTATCACATTTTTTAAAATTAGGCCCCTATTGTTGGGCATTTATGTTGTTGCCAGTCTTTTATTTTCATTACAATGCCTAATGTTGTTTTCTGCTTAGTTTTAACTTTTGAATTCATTTTCTAGCTTTTGTCTGGGCCTATACATTAGTACCAAGAACTGAGATATTTATCTGTTCTGACACATCTGAGGTGTTTGTATATAGACATGTGCTGCTAAGCTGTCTAGTTCTATTTTCATTTCCCATAATACTCACCTAAGGTAAAACCTATTTATTTTAATATTTATGCTGTGCAAGTGTTGGGTCACAGCTCCTATTGGCAAACTAGAGAGTTCCAACTACTAACCTGTGTTTTCAATTACTGTGACATAGCCTATGTTCCAGTTAGAAGAGACAACCTTTATTTGGTGAGATTCAAGTAGTGTTATTAAAAACCGTATTGATAAAGTAAGGTTAAGAAAATGGGAACCATCCAAGATCATAGAGTGAAAGGGGAGGACAGATTTTCAAAGCAGTTTTACTCCTTGATTTTAAGATCTCTCTATATAATTTCAGCCTACATCAGATAATTCTATTTAGGACACAGCTGGTACATTTGAAGATCAAAAACTCTTAAGGTAGTAATTGGATGGAGTAATCACACAGGAAAGCCATTGAGCAGATTTGTGGACTTATGGCAGGTTACTCTAAATCTTGATATCATATAAAGCACAAGAAAGGAGTACTGTCATGACAAGCAATGGAGGTTTTGATATGCAGTCATTGGAGTATTCTTTTTCGCTAAATTTTATATTCAATATATCTTGAACTACTGGTCTTTTAGCCTACTCTGATATTGTGCAGTGCATTCCTTAAAAATGTGGTATCTAGATAGGAAAGAAAGTTAGTAGAAAAAAGCTGTTAGAATTGTTATGTGTTAGCATTGGATTGCTGATTACTTGTTTAAGATAAAAATGAAAAATATATTTTATTTCTTGTCAGAAAAAATAATCAGTTGCTATTCATGCAGATAAAACATCTTGATTTAGGTTTCTTGTTTTTGTCTTTGTTTTATCTTCTGAGAGAAACAAAGAATTCTGCTGATTTATTTGTTTTTGTATCTTGGGAATGGGGAGCACATCAACAAGTACAACAAGCAATAAAACTTACTCCCCAACTAGATTATGGTTGGTTAAATACAGTGTGGTGTATAGTAAGCCTACAAGTCTACCAATTAAGAAAGTGTTAGCTATAACATTGGTGAGAAATGATGAATGCCTGGATTTAGGTAGTGACAGGGCCCTTAGTGTGCATACTCTGAATTTGTTGTTAGAATTCCAGATCAAAATCAAGGATCTCATTTCTCCATAGGTCTAAGAGATTAATGGTAATATCTGTGGTTTAAGTTTTGGTAGGGACAGAGGTTTTATGATAATCCTGGGCTAATAACAAAAACATCTTTTATTGGGCTACATGTCATAATAAATAAAGAGAAAAGAGGTGAAATTCTAAATTTTTAAGGTATATGGAAGTAAATCAAATTTATTGGATCACTGTCATTTTCCATAAATGTTTCTCAGTTAGAAAGTTGTTTTTTTTTTTTCCACAAAGTTAGCCTCTTTAATCCCCCTTTCTTTTGTCTAATAATTCCTCATAATTTTCTATTTTTCCTCTTCTTCCTTTTCTTCAGATTTTTGGAAACTTTCTCATGTGGCAGCATTTACTGCTATCAGTTATACCTGGAAAGCTTCCTGTGTACTAGCAGTGCTATGGTGTGTGTGTGTGTGTGTGTGAGAGAGAGAGAGAGAGAGAGAGAGAGGAAGGGAGGGAGGGAGGGAGGGAGGGAGGGAGAAACAGGGGTGAGGGAAGATTGAGATGGGGAGAGAAGGAGGGAGGGAGATAAATAAATGGTGTCTAAGGTAATTGTGCTGATGTTTTTTCTGTCCTGCTTGAGAGAAGCTTCAGATGTCTGTTTGGCTCTGGCTCAGTTGCTCTACGGGCGTAACTGAATAAGGGGGTTGAGGAGGGGATGAAGGCAATTAAAACCTTGAACATCTTAAATGCCCTTCCTAATTAAGTGGTGAGGATGGAAAATAAAATACCTTCCTAGGCTTTATTTTTGTTCTTCCTTTAAAAGTCTGCCGAGGGATAGGAGTTCATGTCCCTGAAAAGGACAGAACTTTCAAGATAACAACTCCGAAAAAAAAATTTTTAAAAAATTCTCATTATTTTCTGCTTTTATGAACTTTCACATAAAGCCATCTTTATTCGATTTCCCTGGACCCCCTTGCCTATATCCTTCTCCCCACTCTCGCTAGTCACTCCAACTTTGAAGCACCCAATTCTCTGGAGTATTAATGGAGACAGTTCAAGTATCTAACTGCTATGTTTCCTTTGTTCAAGTTGCTTTTGGTCCTTGCTGGGAAATGCTCTGAAAACTGAACCAACTACTGAACACAAAGGCCAACGGTGTTGTGCCTCCTGGTAACGCACTGTGTGATTTGTTCCCACCTCCTGTTCACGACTCATTAGTCCCTAAGTACAGAAAAGGTTGCTCCTCTGGAATAAAAGGAATGGACCCAGCTCAGAGTCCTTTTTCGCCTTTTCCTGTGTTTTATTTGGGTGCACTCACAGTTCTCCATCTTCATTAGTGACCTGGCAGGGGGCTGGCACAGTGCTGAGACTAGCTTTTGCTGATTCTCTGGGGTGTATCAGAGACCTCAGAACTCAATGCACTACTATAAAAATAAAATACTGTGCTTCAAACAACCTTTTGATGGAACAAAGCCATACATCCCAGTCTGCCCAGGCCTCTCAAATTGCAACCGTGCCAAACACCATTTTTGTATTTTGCACATGCCCTCCCACCTCCCATTCCCCACTTTTTTCCCTTCTATTCATGAATGTGATTCTTTTGGTATCCTCTATGTAAGGTAAATGTTTATGTGTGTGTGAAAATGCAGGCTTTGGCAAAGACCGTTTGTATTTAAAGCATACTTCAGGATAGTAGTTTCTTGTGAGAGAAGTAGGCAGCAGGTACTTGTGGCCTTTTATGTCCCAAGTGATATATCATTTCAGATTTATATCTGAAGTTAGGAAAGTAAGTGAAAACTAGAGATGCTATAAAAAACTGAGTTACATATTTATAATTCAGGTTATTTTTCCTGATTTTCCAGAGTGGCCAAATTACAATCTTATTTAAAACCAAGGCACCTGGAGACCTTTCCCTGACTCTAGAGTCACATGTGTGTGTGTGAACTCTGTAATAAAGCATGACACTAAGATGAAGATGGTGCATTCATTTTGTCTCATTAAGCTTCTAGCGTTTATATGATACAGCTCTTGAGAACTGATTGCCATATTTATTTTAAGGCAACATAGGAAAATAAAAAGAGGGACATTTTGTTGTTGAATGATCAACCTAACTTTAGAAAACCCAACTGTTTTATCCTTTGACTGTTTTCACATCATATTTAATAGTTATAATAGCAGTGTAAGATTAGCAGTTTTAATAAATTGTTCTAAATTCTCAAATAAAGTTTCAAATTACATAGCTATCACATTTCAATAATACTTTTAAGGCTGTATGCGATATTTAGGGCCTTAGTTTGTACCGTATGAAGTTATTTAAGAAAAATTCCTTTTGATTCTATAGGAAAATAATATACATGTGTAAATGCATGATGTTATTTTTGGTTTGTGCTTTGATTTTGCAAATGTGCCTTTATATTCTACAGAAAGTGTATGGTAGACTCTTTATTTTTAAAAAAAAGTTTATAGAATTAAGAGATACATATTTTCATAGTCTGGATCTATGTGATTTTATATTTTATATTACACTAAAAAAAAGTAGATTGTCTCTTCCTCCCTGGTACCATAAACAATGGTGAGAGGAACATCCTGGTACTCTCCAGGGTACGTACTCGGGGGTAGGATTGTAGGGTCATTAAGAATACACATTCTGAAGGTCACTAAGTACTGCCCGATTGCTTCCTGGAATGGCTGCACCAGTCTATATCCCACCAGTAGTGTATTAACATTCCTGCTGCCCCACTTTCTTGCCAACATTTTATATTTAGGCTTTCTCATTTTTCCAAACCGATGGGTATAAAGTGGTATTTAATTTTAAATTGCATTTCTCTGATTACTCATGAAGTTGAGTACTTCTTCATACTAGTTAGTTATTTGGCTTTTTACTATCATGACTTGATTTAAGACTTTATGTTGATATAGATCTTAATTTTGAGTTGGTTGAGCATACTGCTTTTTTTAATCTTATAGTTTATGCTTTTAGGGGCCGGGGCCAGGGCCACAGGGTTATTCTCTGGTATTTTTTTCTGTTAGCGATCTTTATATTTAGGTTTTAATTCATCTGGAGGTCACCTTTGGATATAGTGGCATTGTTGGAGATAGCAGATTCATACTTTGGAATACAGTGCAGTGGTTTAATATGAATTAGAGGCCATACTACGTCATGGATACATTTTGAAAAGAGCATTTAGCAAAAAATGTAAGAAAAGAAGGCTATGCGTAGTACATTGTTATTTATGGAACTTTAAAACATACACATATATAAATATATAAAAAAACAACACTTTATATTTTTCAAAAAAATACTCTGTATCCAAAGAGATGTAGACAATGAAGTTTTTGCTTATGCAGTAAGGAGAGAATGGAAGAGTAGAGATAAGGGTGGAAAAACAAAACAAAATAAGCCAACAGAGGGGCCTTGCATAAACTGATAATAATAGTAAACCTTGGAGCGAGGAGTAGTCTGGGGATGAAGTGAGTATAATTTAGGAGAGATGATCAGAAAATAGGTTAATGATGAACAAAAAAAAGCTAATTGAAGAAAAGTAGAAACAAAATATTTTAAGCGTTATGATTCATAAGTAAGGTGACTGTTAAGGAGAGAAAAGCTCCTCAATAACTACATCTGTTGGTGCTTTTTTAGCTTTTAAAACATGTTGTGGGATAAACAGGAATTTCTCTTTTTTCCCTTAGGTGAAGGTATCTGTAAGAAGGAAAGCAGATGTTTCTTTTCAAGTACATGTGTACACCTGCCGTGAGACAAAATGAGTAGTTACTATTGAGAGCAGGCTCTGGTTATTTTTTACGTTGCTTGTTAAATTAAAATTCTTTTCCTGGCAAGTGTAGGTTTATAATTAAGTCATTTATCATATGTTCTTTTGGCTTCATCTTAAATTTGATGATGTACAGAAGCAACGTGTGGGTGGTTACTTAGAAATTAGATGAATGAGTTATTTCATTGGCATTTATCATTTGATGCGTAGGTTCTTCCTATTTATAACAAACATTAAACACTGACTAATTATATGCAACTGGAAGAAAGTGAAAAAGGTCTTAGTTGAGAATTGTGTTCTCAATTTATTTTCAACCCACCAACACTCTTGAGGAATATGATACACTTCCATTAATAGAAATCATGCTCTCTTGGGGTCATTCTCAATTATATTACAGTCTAAAGAAGTTTTCTTTTGCAAGATATAGATTCTATATTTCCCTCCCTTCAATTTCATGTATATTATTTTTTGGCTGAATTAGTTCTGTTGCTACCTACCTTCCTCCCTCCCTATTTTATTTTTGTCTACATATCCAACACTATACTAGCACTTTATATTGATCTTATATGTTCCTCATTACAAC
Organism: Cheirogaleus medius; assembly: GCA_008086735.1. Classification (NCBI taxonomy): domain Eukaryota; kingdom Metazoa; phylum Chordata; class Mammalia; order Primates; family Cheirogaleidae; genus Cheirogaleus; species Cheirogaleus medius. Next base: position 1,934,913 of record VBSM01002121.1, on the reverse strand, counting down.
CTGTGTATTATAGATAAAGACTGAGAATGGTTAAGTAATTTTTCTAGGGTCATATAGCAATAAGTAATAGACCAGAATTGGAAGCCAAGCCTAACTCCAAAGTTCATCTTTTTTCCACTTTACCATATTTTTCATGGATAGTCTACAAAATTCACATTGTTATAGCATATGATGTTTTCAATAGGCCCCTTAAGTTTTGAAGAGGGCTTTAACCCTGCCCTCTGCTTCAGCAAGCTTTGGTTATTACTGAAGCTTTAAGTTGTACCACAGAAAATCTGTATTTGGGTTCCTTTTAGAGATGAAAACTTTTTTTTTTTTTTATTTCAGAATATTACAGGGTACAAACGTTTAGGTTACACATATTGCCTGTGCACTGGCTGAGTCAGAGCTACACCTGTGCCTATTCCCCAGAAAGTGTGCAACTCACCCATTAGGTGTGAATATACCCATCCCCTCCTCCCCCCTCTCACCTACCTGACATGTGGAAGTAACCCAATGAATGTTACCTCCATATATGCACATAAGTGTTGATCAATTAGTACCAATTTGATGGTGAGTATATGTGGTGCTAGTATTTCCATTCTTGTGATACTTTATTTCAGAGAATGGGCTCCAGCTCCATCCAGGATAATATAAGGTGTTAGTTTACCATTGTTTTCTGTGGCTGAGTAGTACTCCATGGTATACATATACCACATTTTATTAATCCACTCATGCATTGATGGTACTTAGGTTGTTTCCGCATCTTTGCAATTGTGAATTGTGTTGCTATAAACATTTGAGTGTAGATGTCTTTTTTATATAATGTCTTTTTTTCCTTAGGGTAGGTGCCCAGTAATGGGATTGCTGGATCAAATGGTAGTTCTACTTTTAGT